>DWTW01001322.1:0-12913 GCA_018246275.1 Papilio slateri
TATAAGAAAGGAATGTACAGTCGAAACACAAAGAAGAAACGTATATTTTACATATATAATTATTAAAAATGAATTATTAGAAATTCAACCCAAGGAGGCTAAAAGGGTGATCATACTTATAACGTACTAACATAAATATATCAATTATTCAGTTCAAAATTCTTAGTATTAATAAGCAATTAGTAAGGAAACTGTGAGCATTCCTCTGTATCAACATTGCAACGTTGAAATCAATGTAGAAAACATTATACAATTCAATTTGAGCGATCGAATTAGAGCCGGGGTCCTCGAGAAATTACTCCGTCAGTGTCGAAGTTGGCGCAGCCGAGTCTAAACTGAATCCTCCGCGGTGTAGCCTCAGTGGCTTGCGCCTAGACCGCACTAAATTAATTAAATCCGAGAGTCCTGATTAGGTAACAAGCGATCGGCAAGTTAAAGCAATTTGTTAACAAAAGTTTGATAACCTTAGTTTAATGGAATGTCTTCAATATTATCAATTTACATTCTGATATTCTCATAGATTTTTTAAAGGATGATTTTTGTTTATTACAAGTGAAATACAATCAAAGAATGGCATGCACTAGTTTAGTGGTAGCCTTTTCACTGTTCTCTTGGCGGAATCCATAATCGGATGTAAATACTGACGCCTTCAATTTGTTCCACTCCTTTGCTATACGCACAATGAAACAAAGATTCAAATAGCGTTGTTCGAATGCTGCATCTGTAAATGGATGGAGTCAAGTAGTTCATCCAACATATATATATTTTTATATATAGAAGAAGGTGGTAAATGGTTCACACAATATTAAGCGACCGCTACCCATAGGAAACTACTATTCCCATGATTTCCTTATTAGAAAAGAATAAACCACCCGCACCTTACTCATCAGGCGAAACGCAAGAGTACTTCTTTCTACTTTCTTTCTTTCTAGTTGACTTTCTCTGTCTTCTGTGAGGTTGCGGTATTCCACCAGTTGAGCCGGCCCATTCGTAAATCACATGTTGTTGTTGCGAGCGCTTCTTAAATTATTCCAAACAACGAAATACGTAATAGGAAGTACGTCTACAGCGAAAGAATGGATACTAGTAGATCGTCTAGTATTATTCCTAACCGCGGAACACGTAATAAGAGCCCTCGGTGACAGAGTCTGCGACGACAGGAGTGCTACGCTCGATGGGAATTGTATCGTTTAGATTTAGTGCAGGAGATTTCGAGGATAACTTCTGTATAAATGGATAAGACGAAGGTTCGGGGAGTAGTTTGTGTCTGCACGAATTAATTACGAATTTACTACGCAGGTGTCGCTGTACTCCGGGGTTACGTTGATTAAATGATAACGTAAGAACGTTCTGAAATGGTTCTGTGAACTTTAGAACCTAGGGCTTTAGCTAGGCTAACTGGAAGGACAATCCTCAATTGAACTGTTTTATCTGGAACTTCGATTAAAAATATCATACAAAATTAAACTTTTAATAAGGTTAGAGGCGTTACTGGATTTATTATATAACTACGAACAGATAGATGGAAAAGTTGCAATAAAATTACCCAATTTCTTCTATTCTGTTCTAGTACAATTGACCGTGTTGTTGCGTGCATCAAATTATTGAACACATAACAAATATTTGTTGATATATGAATATACATTAGTGGTTTTCGAAACACATGACGCAAATTTTGATTGTGTTGTGGGTGGAACACGAGATTTCTCAACCATTGGTCACAACATTGGGCTACGGAGTGTATGAACATATGTTTTAACTTCAAATTCGAATATTTAAAAATCAATTACAGTGTTTTGCAAATCAAATTTAGTCTTTTAAGGATCAATAACGAATTACACACATATAAATGGGTGTAATCACAGTGGTAGGTAATAGGATTAAATCGTGCATCGGAAATACTTGGTTGCCCACTTTGCAGTATAACTCGTTTGATATCAGTAATGACTTAACCTACGACAAAATAACAATAGGCACGCTTGAAACTCATCTATAAGATTTCTCCGTGCAAGCTCTAGTTACGTCTTAAATTGACTCTCAATTCCCAATCAGTCTGATCGTTTGTGCCATCAGCTAGTCTCAAATCGCAATAGATCACCAAATAATGTCGTCAATGTCTCTTCATTAAATACCTTCAAAAGAAAATTTGACACTTTCATAAAAATAACATTAATATATTAAATGCCAAACTTCTTGGCGTCGATTTGCTAATTGGACGAGAACTCACTATGAAATTACAAGCTTAAGACACATTTTTACATGTATTTGGTTCCATTATAGAGAATATAAAATATTATGGAGCAATAGAGAGCAACATATACACTCAAACAAAGAAATAGAATAACATAGTGTCGTAGATGATCTCGCCATAGACGTACGCATCTGCAGCAAAAAGAAAAAAGTGTGGTTGTATTCTTTAACGTATAATGATGTGTAGCAATATCATAATCGTTTCTACATCATTGTTTACGCGATCCCAATGGTTGTTATTGGCGTGCGTGCAGGCTGTCGCGCGGGCACGCAGCCCGCACCTGTCGCCGGGCTTCCGTATACAGTTACAGCACTTGCACGGCCTCTGAGTCTATCGCCGGTGGGAGCAGAGGTAGCGGGTTCGATTCATCGCTTCAGTGATTTTATACTACATCTAAGGACTAGTATTCATTATATATGATGACTAGTAGACATTATCTCTCGGAAATAGGAAAGTGTAAGAATATTCTAGTCAACATCTGCGGATAGAGTAAAGTTTTTTTATAGTAGGAGGTGGCAAATGAGCTAGCGTAAACTCGATAACAGTTGATCGCTACCTATAGGCATCTGCAACAAGCTCATGAGTTGCAAATGCGTTGTCTACCTTTTATTGGACAGAGAAGAGGATAAACAAGAAAAGGACATTACCTTTTCCTGTCCATCCCTTCCCCCATCAAATCCTCTTCCCCTTCACATCCTTTCCTTATTAGAAAAGGATAGGAAGGGAAAAAGGACTAGGATTAGGCATCCGGCACCTACTCATCAGGCGAAACGCAGAAATATTTCTACTTCACGCCTGTTCTTTGTGACGTCGTGGTGTTTCACCGGTCGAAGAGGCCCATTCATACAAGAGATGTTGTTGTTGCGGGCTCTAGTACTGTTGTGCTATTCGGTTTTGTTGCATCTTGTATGTTATAATCAAAATAAGTACAAAACAGTACTCGCCGTAGTACCCAAAACATATTAACAGTGGTAAAGACGGGCGGAACAGCTGTTGATGAATGGATTGGCTTGATCAGGTAACTAATATGATGCAGAATATACACGTGAAGTAGACATACTCGTATTGTGTGTGTTTGTGAGATACTATAGGAAAGGAAATAGCCCGAGAATAAGCATGCAAATACTGTGTTATGCGGGACTTTGAATAACAAATTTTGTTAGACAGTACCTATGAACAATATTTTGAAATGTGTACAATGCGCGTTATAGTACTTTCAATAGCCTAAGTAAATAATAATATGTACATGAGTACCAACTCTGTATAACTAAAGTGTCAACTGTCAATAGAGTTTATTTCTACGAAATAACATATAACAGCTTCATTGAATATCTAATGTTCACGGCAAGTTACAACAGGGCGACGTCCGTGTCGCGTCGTGACGCAATCGCGTCGCGTGCGTTCATGCGTGCGAAGGTATGCGGCGGCCGGCACGACGCCCGATGTAAGCAGTCGGCGATAACATGAACTGACGTCTGCTTGCAACAAAGTTCTTACGACTCACTCGGGCGGGGTTATCTGTTTATGTAATGGACGTTTTTTCTTTTTATGAAAAAAAGATGGCAAACGAGCAAGCGGTCACCTGATGTTAAGAAATCGCTACCCATAGGCATCCGCAACAAGTTAATGAGTTACAGATGTGTTGCCTACCTTTAATGGACAGAGGGGATAGAGAGAAAAGAGGATATTTCCTTTTCCTATCCATCCCTCCCTCGTTCAATCCTCTTCCCCTTCACATTCTTTCCTTGTTAGAAATGTATAGGAAGGGGAAGAACTATAGTTAGGCCTCCGGCCTCTTTCTCGTAAGACGAATATTTGGTTTACAGCTGTATTAAAATAGATATTCACTAATACAGCTATCCGATTTGTAATAGAGAATATACCAACAGTATTTCCTTATAAAATTAAATATTATATTGATTATACATACATTTTATGATATAATGTTTTAAAAAAGGGAATATTATTATTATCATACAAAAGAACATTGGATGCCAATATCGTAAATTTTCAGAGTTGGAACCATTATATAAAGCATTGTTCACGTGTTTTTCACCTTTAATTAAGATTAAACCTGATACTGAAATGAAACGCGTATTTATATATTTATTTAAATAACTTCATATACGTTATGTAGCTATATAGGCGAGCTTACAGCCAAAATATTATCTTCCATTTAATCTAAGGGTGATACAACGACGACGGTGAGTATTTTGAGAAAAATTTAACATATTTTATAGTACATTTAATCTTATCTTAAATCCAATATACGAGAGGAGAGATACAGGTGAAGGCTGATCCAGCAACGGATTGATATAAACTGATGCTGACGGTCTCTCGTATGTATCGGCGGTGACATTGACGTGACTTAGTGTGACCAGAATGTCCTTGCCAGGTGATGGATTCCACGACCTCGGACCAGCCTACATTGTGCAATAGTTATTGAACCTTTTTGTCGATCACATTGACTACGTAAGAATGAGTTTTCATTCTATTGCCGGCTGGAATTGTGTGCAATTGACGTTTATTTTATGTTTATTTCTAATCGCACCGGATACGAATTAGCCGTTCGTGCTGGCGTCGTAAAAATATAGTCTGTCACTTCGGAATAATTTAGTTTTCTGAAGGTAAAAGAACTATCAAAAACAGATCACTTATTTCGGCATTTAATCATTATAAATAATCTTTGTCTTCTGTGTGTAGATTGATATATTAATCTTGCTCGCTCATAAAGGAGTCGCCAGTTATTATTAATAAAACACGGTACATATGTCACATTAATTAATTTATATCAGAAATAATACAATAGGGTTCGAACCCATGCTACCATGGTTGACTATCTCACTATCCCCAAACACACAAAAAAAGGATTAGAAAAGCTTCCAAAAATAATGTCCCATTAATATTTACCCGAAATTAACTATTTATTAAGTAAAAACAAACTAGAGTGAAAAGAAAATTTTTACGACACTTTTTAATTATCACACGACATCAGTATACAACTTAAAGGTGTATTAGAATTTTTAGTGGCCTCCGAATGTTTATCGCGGCGTTTAAAATTCAAAACAGTAATGGAGCCGGTGAATCCAGTTCTCTGCTCGACCCCCGTGGCGTTCGATGGATTTATAATATGGCTCATTTCTAACGCACGGATGGTTGCACAAAAAATGGACGTTAACTTTTTTACATACATGTAATGTAATAAATAAAAAAAAAAACAGATGTTTTATCGATGACATCTTGGAGAGTAACGTAATTAAATCTTTAAAGACGACAGGAATTTGGTTAGAATTCCAATAATTATCTTTGTAAAAAAATTGTATAAAAATGCAATTAATAAGTTTTCACTTAGTACTTCTTACACATTTGACAACCCTACCATAATTCTACATCAATATTCAAAAGAAGATATATTTAAAACTACTGAAATGTTTTTGATAACTCACAATTAGAAAGCTAAATGTGGGTTATAATCATTAAAGATAATGATCTAGAAGTAACATTAGGTAAATTGTTGATTATGAACGTGCAATATTGAATATCCTCCGGGGTGTGGCCGGGAGCGAACAATAGTTCATAGTATGTCTGTGTACTAAGCAGTACTGCCAATTAGAATTGAAATGTACACCATGTGTTTTCATTTATTATATACGAGTATTCTTATCGTAGGTTAAATGATTTGTAATGTCACCGATCGATTGACTGTCACTAATTGTGAACGGAACGAATTATTGACCACCTGACGTATCAAACGCAACAAACCTATCATCATATAACTATCATGTCTAACCTAAAGAATCTAATCTATGCTTTTCTTGCATTTTAAATAACAGATACAAAATATCAGTTCACAATTTGACGATTTGCTTTCAACAGTTTATAAACTGTCGAGAAATGAAACGTCAACTTGTGAACGTTTAGTTCAATGCACAATTCGCTCACAGTTTTTAATACGCCTAGTCCAATTATAAGCTGAAAAGGTCCCCATTGGTCGGTGACATATACAAAAGCGGTAGTGGTATATGAATAAATAAATAAACAACAACAATTTCCGTTTGCGTAAATATTGCACTATTCAAGCTAAACTTGGAAGTGGAAGCCAGGTACATTACTATTACTATTCACAAAGATAAGGGACCGTCGATTAGTTATGGAGATTATATATCATTAGTCCACGTCTTTCGCTCGTAATCCCTAATAGATGACCGCAATCTAATTTGTTGTGAGTACAAGATCTGATCATAAATAGATATACTATATGATAATAGTTCTGAAGTGCATTGGATGGTGACGGGAACAAACCTTTGTGGCGATGCCTGGATGAGGAAGTTAGAAGACGATAGAGGAAAGGACTCACCTGACGAGTTTTTTAAATGACTGCTACCTATCGTCATCCGGAAACATTTTTGAACATGTTTGGTTTATGTATGAAGAACAGAACAAGTTAAGGAAAAGAGAATAAATGGAGATGGGTTGAGGCCTGTGGCCACTTTTTTATTAAATGAGTAGCAGATTTGTTGCCTACCTTGATTTTGGGAGAGGAGAGGACAGATAGGAAAGGAACATTTCCTTCTCCCATCTATCCCCTCCCCTGTGGAATCCTCTACTCCTTCCCATTCTTACCTTATTAGGAAAGGACAGGAAGGGCAAGAAGATTGGAATAGGCCTCTGGCATCTCACTCATGCTCTGACGAAATGCAGAAGCATAAAATACTTCTACTTCAAACATGTCGTCTGTGAGGTCGTTGTATTCACCGGTTGAGCCGGCACATTCCTACACCGGCTTGTGTTGCCTTCATTAATCAGAAAAGTCCAAGTTTTTTTTTACATTTTTCTATACCGAACATTTAATTGGTATAACACTGGATAATTGACTTAAGAATATTTTTTTTTCCGAACCGCCCTTACGAAAAACTGGAATTTACAAAAATTCCGTATTAATATTTTGACAGACATACATATTGAATGATGAATAATTTCCAATTCATTTACATGGTAATTTACGATAAGCTTGATAATTCATTCGCGTACAAGTTGAGTCGTGGACCGATAAATTTTAGGCCAATATTAACTAATATTCAAATCATTGCATGACGATGAAAATTGGTCGTTAAAATTTCATTATGTTAATATTATCCAAACATCATGAATATTATAATCACAACGGTGTCTTTTTTAAATTGATGAAGGCTAAATGTTTTTTTAACAATTCGTGTGATATACTGGTATGGGAGTGCACAGTTGACTACGAATTTGTACGCCAATAGCTAACACAACCTAGCTAATATTATATATGCGAATGTGAGTTTGTTTGTTACGCTGTCACGCGTAAAATACTCAACCGATCATCATGAAATTTTGCACACACATTGTCAGGGGTACAGAAAAAAACATAGGGTACGTTTTATCCCGAAAAAACTTCCCGAGGGATAGATAAATGCAATCGGTCACCGTGGTGACAACAACAAGTCTCTATTACTGTCACGTGATACATTACAATGGAAACTGGTAACAACTTTTTGACATTCACCTATAAATGCCAAGCAATTATACGCGAAATCAAGTTACAAAAATTTCCAGAAAGGAAAATAAGAAACGAATGCGTGCGAAGCCGCGGGCGATATGTAGTTAATACAGTACATAAATAATACAGTTGCTGTGCATCAATTCAAGTTTTAATATAATATTTTCGTGGAATCGATGTTAAATTTTTAATCTGCATCGATCGCGATGACCCGCGTAAATTTGTTTGAGCATCGGCTTAACAAAAACAAGGGCTACCAGAGTGTATACACGCGCGGGTTCACCCCCGCAGCCGCGCAGCCGCGCAACCCCACTACCGCGCCATTAGTACTCGTACAAAAGGAGAACTTTATTCATTCATCATCTCCCGGAATCTGTTAAATCTCTTACAGAATACTTTTGTCGAAACTTTGCTTTAATCTGAATTCGGTTTAACTATGGAAAGTATTTACTTTGAAAATATATACATAAATGTTTATGAGCTCAAGACGACGAGCCTAGTGGTTAGAAAGCTTAGGTTAGCACAAATTTTTGTTTGAAAATTATACAGTTTATAACTACAAGTAAGTCCACTTCAATCACTCAGATAATCAACTTTGCCAAAGTTGCTGTTTAAGGTATGTTAGGTTAGGTACCAATTGTTTTTTAATCTATCCCAATTGGTTAGAAATATGTGAGATTTTATTTTTTGCTACCGTAGTTTTTCTTTTTTCAATTAAACATTTATTTCAAATAACTATTTTACATCCTTTCAGAAATAACAAATGATTACTTCTCAGAACGAATCATTCTTACCTCATAACGTTTAAAAGGGTGCAAAGAGACGAATATATTCAAATGTATAATGCAGTCTCATAGTCTTTTAAAAAGAAAACTCCGCTTCACTTTAAAACCTTTATAAATCTTAAATAATAGAATATGATGAAAATGCGCTTGAAATTTCAATTTTTCAAAAATTTGCATATCTTGCTTGCGCACTACGGCGACTGGATGAGACCAATGTATTTTGTCTGACTTCCCGCGGAACTGTTTAAATTCAAATCCTTTTTTTCAACTCTACAGGACTTATAAAAGACAACGTCCCAAATCTGATCCGAATACATACGCGCGTGGTCTTTAAAAATGGAATCGAATGCTGCTGCAGTCTACTCTAGTAAAGTTAAAAGGCGTGAGAGCTTTTAATTAAGCGGAAAGATTTAAATTTGTTCACTAATATTCCCATTAGAGAGTATCCACATCACTGAATTTATCATCGTTCATTCGGACGCATTGCTAGTAGAAACGGTCATGCCGCCAAAATATTTGAGAATGATGGTTATTGTACAGGTCTGCGCAGCATAAGTAGACCTCTTACAAGCTTAACCGAGAATCTGATCAAGGTTGCGTAAGTCTGACGAGTGGATGAGGGTCCGATCCATGTGGCGATTCAAGAGGGAGGACTACGACCATCAGTGGTCACTCCTATCGTATGTTGACGATGAAACATTTACCGAACACAATACACACACACAGAATAATGTGTTTTAAGTACACATAACTAATATAATTTTATATCTAACAGACTAATAATCCTCTGAATCGTAAGACAATTATGTTAACAACCCCAATTTGACACTAAGAAGCGCCCTTGCAAATTAACATTTTAATATTAAGTAAATACAATGTAATGGGCTTCTATTTGAGCAAAAAGCCGGTAGTTTGTTACCGAGTAATAGATGAATAGGACAGGCGTGCCCGCCCGAGGCGAGGAACTAAATAGACTTCGCTTTACACGACATACGGGCACCTACGTATTTACCTAACAATTTCACAAAATCGCTAATTACACGCTACGCCTAGTCCTCAACAAAGGGTGAGGCCCTTCGAGTCATCTTTTAACTTCAATCTTATACGTTTGAATGTAGATTTTAACTGCAAGGCGAAAACGTTGAAAATTGAAGCACTCAGGTCAATTCAATTGTTGGACAGCAATGAATGAGTCGTCTCTAAGGGATGTTCAGATGCAACTTTTTAATTCTACTCAAATAAACGTAAGTACATTTCCTGTACGACTAATTTTAGACCTTACACGGGAGAAACTAAAGGTGACTTTTTAATATTTGATCGGTAAACGTAATAAATAATGTAGGTAGAAATAACATGCCTTTAGGATAAGCGTTGCCATTGAACTCAGTTTGGCATATCCGCCCTTTTTTCGATGCCAGATGTCTGAAAGGTCCGCCATTGTGTGAGAAGTACGAATGAGTGCCCAATTATATTGTTAATTTTGAAAATATTAAGCTTTGAAATATTACACGCTCGCTCAAATAATAAGCCATTATGGGTACAGTCGGCTTGACAAACGAGGGGATTTCGCGTTCGCGCGGGATCGGATTTCACATGGCGAGGTGTGGCACTGCCACAAAAGGCGATAAACACCTCGATGCTAATATGGCGAAATTACTTGATTCCATTTTAAAAGATAAATAAGATTCGCCATAGAAAATCATTGGAAACGAATATAATTTACGATTAATAATTCTACTTTTTATTTGGAAATTAATTTATAAACGTAGTATAAATATAGTGGGTATATAAAAAAGTCATGGTATCAGAATGGTTCGACGGTTGACCTTAAAATAAATAAAAAACCCTAACCAAATCTAGGAGGTACGACAAATTAACCTTTTTAATCGAATGTCGGAGAGCAGTCGTGATAGTGTATTTCTTTTATTTAGTACCCCGCGTGGAATTAATTAGTAACCGCGTTGTACGTGTTATGTCAACACGTACAACGCAATTTATTTTAATTAATAATTTAAATGTTTTACCGTGAATATAATCAACTTGTACATGTGATGGAGGTTAAAACTGAAGAATAATCAATCTTGCTCGGTGATTAAATTCTATGCTGGTGAAGAATCGACAGGTTATTTCCTTCAAGATCATTTATCTTACGTATACGGATTCTGCTTGCGGTCTTTGACAGTATGTTATAAAATATTTGTATAATCTATGCATAAAGTGAAGACTTTAAAATTATTTGATAGAAAAATTCATTTATTAGAATGTTTGTTACCCTAATTTTTTAATACTTTTTAACTGCGTCGGTCTTCTCTGATAGTATTATTACTTAACAAAATGATATAGCCACATATATCACTTGCTATGTACGTATGTATATATAAATTGTGAATTTGTACATATATCTAAATATATAGATACCATGAGATCATTTAGCCATTGTATTAGGGCCCGTTCCAATCATGCGTACAGCTCTCAAGTAATATGTATACCGATTTTAGTTGGTTTAGAGTTAATTAAACCCGATGCCCGCGTCTGCCAACATGAATTATTCATTAATTGTTATAATTACAAGTAACAGAGCGTATGGCTGGATAGATATCACTCGGTGCAATATTACCTTTCGTTTCGTATGCTGAACTACATCGAATGTTTTGAATATCAATACAATTCGATATCTATTTGAATATATATGAGCAGTAACGTCGAGTTACGTTAGTTTCATACGGGTTAAAGGTTTATGAGTAGCTAGGTATATACATATATATTTACAGCTAGTAAATATATAGACTAGAGATTCGTGTCAGGCGACGGCTGGGTCAATTTTTCACTGTCATCATAAAAACTAAAGCCTATGCCTGGATAATGCAACTGTCTAATCGTAAATGTATTGTGGTCAAGCCAAAAATATTTAAATCATTTACGGCCAACGGTAAAATTCTAAAAGTAGGTCTGTTAACTAACTTTAACCGTCATGCTACAAATGAGTACATCTATCAAAAGTTATATAAAAAGTAGAATATGTACAACAAAGGGCTCTTGGTAAAAAGAAGGGGAAAAACTGATGGCACGCTCGTGACGAAAGGCATATCAAATTCATGTCCCAAAAAAGGGACCCGACTGTAACCTCCCAAATAACATCAGCTTTTTTATTAGTCGTAAAAAATATACAGGGATGAAATTTTAACACTCGACACAACATTTTATAATTGTTCATAACGAAAGATATTATAAAAATAAAGTTGTTTACTTTCAGCGAGGACTTTAGATTTCTAGAACATTCTATGTATAAGTCAAAAGAAGCTAGAAGTGTGTCAGGCTCGTGCCAAACGGTATTCATTATCTTTGTCTGTAATCTTTATCTTCCCGTCTGGGTTATGGACGTGAGAGCTTTTTTATTTTTACTTGTGCTATGTTCATGTTTATTGTGTGCTTTACTGCAGACCCAACAGACGTCGCCTTGCCTGCTATTAGCGGGTTCAGCCAACGTTTCTTCGTTATTCGCTACAAAATTTAAAAAAAATCTAAAACCCGACTGTAGCGCTACCTACCGGGCTCACTTGTGAATATAAACAATCCTCACCGAAACACACACACAAAATTCATCAAATCAGTCCAGTCGTTTCGGAGTAATTCCGTCACATAACAGAAGGAATATATAAAGAATCAAAGTAGTTTTTAAAATTCTTATGTTTAGTTATAAATAGTCTTCGTTAGTCATTGAACAAATATAAGAATATCGCTGTAGAAGAATTAGTTCCCATAACCAAGTAATCTACCGTATACGAAGTAGATACGACACAGTACATGTAGCCCTTTAGGCCTCACTAAACGACATACGGTTAATGTGAAGTCGTTCATTAGCTAAGTGAACAGGTGCCTACGTGACGTCTGCTGTCGTACCTAAAACACCAGCTGGTGAAATTATAAAGGCAAGGGAATAAGGCGACGTTGTAGAAAGACACAGTAATTTGTTTCGATACTGTAATAAGTTTGACAAATTATGTGAAAAAAGATAAAAAAATTAAAAACAATAAAGAAAAAATCTCGATTAAGGATGCAGTTGATAAAATCTGTGTGAAGTTCCGTGTTTTATCATTAGTGGTACACCATACGTGATTCTGAATAATAGGGTTAGAAATAGCGTTGTAAGAGAGTCTGACCGAAGCATACTCGCTTAGGTGATTCGGACATGTTGAACGTATGAATGAAGAGTGACAATGCAAATTTATGTTGCAAATGTGAGTGGCAGTACAGTAGGGGGCATCCTACACGAATTTATATCAACTAGATTAGTGACATACTAATGAAAAGTGGTATTGACAGTGCCTGAAGCCGATCGGCGTATCTTCATAT
>DWTW01001323.1:0-12905 GCA_018246275.1 Papilio slateri
CTGCATTCCCCGTCGCTCAGGGTGTCTCGCTCGATCCGGCGCTCTCGTTTTCAATATTATTCTACGTCGCTAACAGAGACAGTGTACATAAATGAGAACTATTTATGCTTACTTTTTTATCCCAAAATATGTACAACCATAAATATTAACTTCCCTCCAGACCATAAACCTTATAATTTTTTTTAATATAAGATATCATTAGCTTATTATAAGTCAAATAGAAATTAATTTTATGAATACTTACCATAAAGGGGCCAGCACTCTGACACTCCGGACAAGAACCCGGCTTCACTTCTGAGTTCTGTGACTGTACGAATGGCCCAAGTATATAACCGCATCTATTACAATCGTATTTTACGACAGAGAGTTGCGGCAGAACACCAGTTGTCGCTGTGATCACACCCACTGTCCTCACTAACTGGTTTAAATGAAGCTTTCTGAATGTACGCAACTCTTCAATAAGCGGCAGATCAGATATACGGACATGGATCTCTGACGTCACCCGTTCATAACTTGGAAAGATTTGTAAAACAATCTCTTTGGCCACTTCATCGAAGATCTGGAGCATTTGGAATGGTGCGTCCGGTAGAAAGAAGGCGAGCACTTGCTCCTTTCGTGCAAGCACGTCGAATTCCACGTGAAATGAGGCTTGATTGTGTTCACACATACGACGGATGCGATCCTTATAAACAAATTGGCCTTTGCTATTGGCGTAGGTTCGGAGAAAGTTTTTAAACCTGTAAATATATAATGATCATAATATTAAGTTTAACGGTACCCCTAACCAAGAAATGTGATAGAAGCGGCAGTGGAAAAACCTTTTTTTTTTAATTATAATATGACACATAATGATAATAAGAGGCTCATTGGTATATCCTATAAGCAATGCATTTCCCTTAATGTTTGAATAATATAAACGACAACAAATTTAACAGTGGTAGAGCCCGCAACAACAACATCTGTTGCACGAATGGGCCAACTCGACCGGTGAAATACCAAGACCTCACAGAAGACAGGCGTGAAGTAGAAGTACGCTTCTGCCTTTCGTCTGATGAGTGAGGTGCCGGAGGCCCAATTTGTCCTCTTTCCTTTCCCATTCTTTCCTAATAAGAATAGAATGGGAAGAGGAAGAGGTAGATATATGTTTTGGAACTAAAGTAAGTCACTTGAAATTATCAAATGGGTCACTCAGTGACCAGTGGGTCATTGGTTACCTGAGTTCCCGACAGAGTAGTGTATCATTATATATCTTACCTATTAGCAATCTCCGTTCTAGGTCCCAACATGGACACCCACTCTTTAGTAGTATATCCCTTTGTGTCCTCCAGATTCTCAATACTTTCAATGCCTTCTTCACTTTGCTCCTTGTCTCCGGTTGCAGCTCTCTCAGCGTCACGACGGCGTTTACTACGAGTTACATCTGCACTTTCTTCATCAGATTCATCTGGAAATTTAAAATTGGTTATAATACTAATAGACTTAAGGCTTTGTACAAATATGACCTAAAGCATGACCTTTGATGTTAGAATCTAGATCATTTTGAGGTATAACAATTACCTAGGTAAACTTGAACACACACATTTGAATGTAGAACTTAGTTAAATCATTTATTGCCCAAATGATAGAAGGGTAATTTTTTCCCAGGTATGTACGCATGTCCAAACATCTTGACCAATTTAGAATAGCTATGTGTCATTTGATTCATATTTTTTCCCGGAGTGTCATATTGCATATGACGTCAGCATAATACCCTATATGGGTATATTATATGAGAGTAAATTATAAAAATGTAAAAACCCATTCAGTCAGTAGGGTATTTTGGTTTATTAGTTTAATCTCTACTACGAGACTTACTATACGATAATAAATCATTATCTTAAGATAATAAATCATAATCTTAAAAGTTACTCACTTAGAGACAGAGAAGAACAGTTAACACAAGAGCACACATTTAGGAAGGAGTATGAATAGTTGTTTTAAATTATAAGTTTTTATGACTACTGGTTCCACTGGAAAATTCTCTGGTTTAACCAATTTAAATGAATACATATAATAGAAATAATTTAATTCTACTTTAGTATTATGCAGTCCTTATTTTCTTACTTTTAAACATAACAGGCCAACAAACCAAACTATGAATCATAGAAACCTGTGATAGCTGTTATGCAACTTTTAGGGAGATGTTGTGCAAACTGGAAAACTTAAGAAAGGTATGCCTTGGTGGTTCAAGGATAAATAAAAGAAGACTGACAAGAGAAATGAATGTTAATAAAATAAGTGGCAGTGTTGATACAATTCGTCCTATCCGTGAGTTCACACTGCCGTAAACATTCACCTAAAACTTGTTGTCATCTATTTTTTTATAGAGAGAGATAACAACATGTTTTATGTGATGTTTTTTATCAGTGTAAGTTCACGGTATGTGAAACCTATACCAACTACATTGGTGATATATTAAGAGTACCTGCTAATCTAACCATATATGGTTAGATTAGCAGGTAACATTAATGTATACGTTAGATACATTAATGTAAAAGATGCGAGAGGTTTGCCATGATCATGCCAAGTGGAAATCCATAACCTCCATCTACACCACTGAGTCAAGGGCATGCTTATTTATAATACAAACCATAGAACAATCCACGATCATCACGCCTGACTCTCCCTTCATCTCTATCTCGTCTCCGCAGCTCCTGTTCAGCAGCCACACGAGCCTCAACAGACATCGGGTCATAGTCGTCATCATCCAAGTCCTCATTGTCATATCGGTCTAAAGCTGGCATAGGCCGATAATCTCTACAATTAAAATATTTTTATATAAATAAGGCTTAAATAGAAATAGAAATATAAAAAAAATAGAATAAAAACAGTAATAGTGAGTGGTTCTCTAAACAATCAGATTTTATTCAAGTTTAAGTAACCAATGTACAAGCAACAGTTGATGTATCTTTACAACTAAATATCAAAAAAAATAATTTAGGATAGATAGAATAAATCAAAATTTATCGATAGAACAAATTCTCTTTAATTATTGTAACCTCAGAAATTAAATTTTTGTTTCCAAATTTAAAATCAACAAAGCATTAAAATTTTACTTTATTCATCTGATTTGAATTCAACGGATTTATTTTAT
Source organism: Papilio slateri (assembly GCA_018246275.1). NCBI lineage: Eukaryota > Metazoa > Arthropoda > Insecta > Lepidoptera > Papilionidae > Papilio > Papilio slateri. Next base: position 3,134 of record DWTW01001323.1, read on the forward strand.
CAATTATAAACGTACGCTTCCATATTATCGTTAAAAAGCTCCTCCCCGTCTTCTTCCTCTTCAGCCGCATTGTCTCCGAGAATTGCACTTTCATCATCGAACATTTCATATTCCCTAGCCGGTGAAGTCATTCTTGACCGAGCGCCATCTCTATCAGGAGTGCCAGGGATTGGTGAACTCTTTAAACATGCACATGTACAAAATTTGAAAAGTTAGTTAAGCTTATAAACTTCCATTCTAACATAAGTCTACAGTTGTCGATATCTCTGTAATGTATAAAATCACTAACCATGGTTTTTCTGTGAAACAAAACTATAAGAAATATTAAATGTAACAAAAATAACAAAAAGATATGGTTGAAAAAGCGTTAAAAAGAAATAGAAGCAAGAAAACAGTGGCGAACAGGTTGTTATTGTTGCTGTCAAAAACCGCGCGAAATTTTATAATACCACAGGACATAAATTTCGTACTGAACTACTCTAATAAAATTATTTTGTTGTTTAATTATAACAGCAGGCTTTAACCAATAAATTATCATGTATTTGAGACTCGTTTGTTTGTGTTTGAGCGAGATTTACTCTTTATCAAATAAAGGGTATTTTTAGGACGGAAAAAATCTAAGCAATAATTTATCTTGAAAGGACGAAGACGGAAGAATGAGCTTAAGTAGAATTTGTATCAACTAAAACACGCTTTAAAAACTTAGGTTTTAACTATTTGTAATAAATATTAACTAAATCGATTAATCACAATTGATACAATATGGATATCTTTAGTGATTTTTTTTTACAAACCACATTTTTCTAGTAAAAGTTATGTTTAGCTCACTCATCAAAGCTACAATTTTGTACAACATTTAACGTGAACGCATTTTAACCTAAAATTGTCATAAATTTGACAATTTGAATTTTGACATTCCTTTGATTTTCGTAATGATACAAGATACCTTCTTTTTCAAATTAAAAAATAGACCATGGCAAAATACATTGCTCAAATTATAGTTTTGGGTGCTCAAGTTGTTGGAAGAGCGTTTGCTAGGGCTCTTAAGCAAGAAATAGCTGCTTCTCAGGAAGCCGCTAAACGAGCTGGTGGTGGACCAGAAGGTGCAAGAAGAGCAGCCGCCAATGCTTCCACGGGACTCTCACTAGAAGAGGCTATGCAAATTTTGAATTTAGACAAACTAGACCATGATAAAGTTAAGAAAAATTACGAACATTTATTTAATGTCAATGACAAATCCAAAGGTGGTTCTTTCTATTTACAATCGAAAATCGTCAGAGCAAAAGAAAGATTGGACGTCGAGCTGAAACCGAAAGGGTCACAAGCGGATTCAAGTCAACCAAAGGATGCACCATGAGACTTCAGGATTTTTTTTGAGTGTAGTTGATCTTACAATTGTATATTTTTGTTGTAGATATGTTTAGTGAAAGGGCAAGTTTTGTAAAATACTTTATTATGTAGAAAATGGACACAATAGTGACTAGAATACATCAGTCTTATTATTAGAAATGTTGATTATGTTATAAAAGTACATTTAGAACCATTAAAATGTCATACAGTTGACTATACAAGCTAAAAGCTAAGCAATATAAATAATATACTTTGCGAAGCACATATTTGAACTTTTATTGCTATGTCTTCTATGAACATTGGTTATTAAAATGTCAACTGGTTCATTTAGTCATTTCATTTTTTAAACACATCTGTGTATACTAGCACATTTTTAAACAAGTATCAAATTTACTTTAAATATAACTATTTGCATCTATATAAGTAGTTGTCTATGGTAAAACATTTATTTGAGATTAAATAATACTTCTCAAGTAGTAAATACATTGACACTTAATATTCCATTTATAGTGTTTTCTATAAAACTGTGTATGAGAAAAACTTATTTTGCCTGCAGTTTATTTGTGCATCAATTTCTTTAAATGGTAAAGTATAGATCATTTTTGGATAATACATAATCATTTTTTCATTCCATACAAATCGTAAAAATAGTATAAATTAATTTTTAACAATAAACTTATGACTAGAAAATAATTATCAAAATTCATTCTGAATATTATAATAGTAAAAATGGAAGAAATTGAGCAACGGAAGATATTTTCACACCAAACTAATTTCTCTACCATTTTTGACACTCTCCAATTGTTCCCGTTCATTTCATTTTATCACCCATAGGTCTGTAACCTTTAAACTTTTATAAAAATTATGAATTTAAATAAAGTAATATAAAAAAATTAAGTATATGATAATGACTAGATATGACTAATTTGATATTTCTAAAAAATGATTAAGATATGATCATCTTTTATAAGTAATAAACTATCTTGATAAGCAATATGGCAGTGATGTTAGCAAATTGCCTAAATGTAGAAATTTCTTGGTTGTGGTATGTTTTAGGATGGTTTCACATCCATCAAAACTACAACTTCATAGGGACTGCATTCTGACATACCTAAAAAGTTGCAGAGCCAACCATAAAAGCCTTTTTCGAAGTCACATACATCCTTCCACCAATTTGCGCCACTGAATGTTAGCTGAACAATGCCAGCATATAATCCTACACCAATAGTAAAAATTACTATCAAAAATGGATATGATAGAATTACTACAGGCGCAAAGATTGCCTTTTTAATCCAAGTAAAGTTTTCTGTAACATGAGTGAAGATATTGTACCAGGCCAATGTGCCAATGTAAAATGAATAAACTGCAGATATACAAGCAACAAATGGAATACAGAGAAAGCTGAATATGAGTATATGTGGCCCATTATACAGGGAGCATTTAGACACATCCATTTTATTGTATTCTTCAGCTACTATGGCAGCTTCAATTATCTCCAGTTCCTCCCTTGATATATTTAATTTCACATCTACATTTTGTCCTTTCTTTTTTCCTCGCTTAATTGTTCCAGTCATTGTCAAGTATCCATCTTTAGAGTTGTCAGTTAATGATGAAGGTGAAATTGAGCCCTCTGATTCAACCCTTAAATTGGTTATTTCAGTGTCTGCATTTTCTGAATCAACTATTCCTGGTACAATATTAACACGCTTTTTTCTTTTTGCACTATTCTTAAGACTATCAGTGAGAGGACCCATTTCAAAACTGCTCTCAGATTGAGTTTGAGACATACTATTTGGTGTGGCACATAAACTTTCATTATTGTCGGAGTTTAGTAATCTGCAGCCTCTTTGGGCATCTATATCAATGGCCTCTCTCAAGTCACCATGGCTAGAACAGGCATCAGAAGAGTTTTCATAAATTGGAGACAAATCTATTATTTCACGACTGTTATGTATAGTAGAAAGAGCTTGGTAACCATTTTTTTGTAGTTTGTGTTGTGCATCAATAAGAATATTTGTATCATTCAATTCTTCATCATTTATATCATTGATAATGGGGAGATTTATTTTCATATTAGATTTTAGTCCATCCATAGTTGAATGTATGATGCCATTGACAACATGTTCGGTTACTGGTGATAGTCCATTTTTATATTTAGACGGCAATTCAGTATCTGCAGATCCCTGAAAATAAAATAAAAAATAGATAGTCATTTAATTTGTATCTCAATTATATTAAATGAAGTTAGGATGATCTTCAACATTACCTGAAATAAGTGCAAAATTAAAGACATTCTAGACTTTTCCGGTATTTAATACATGGAAATTACTCCATAAATACCACAATAAAAGAAATTGCACAATATTGCTAATAATTCAATTTATTAAATACGTAATTTTTGACTTTTAAAAGAAATGTGTTCGAAATAATATGTACAGTAAAAATACTGTAAACATTATTTACAAATAAAATAAGTAATACTGTCTAATGTACGTACCTGCACGGTTATTATATGATCAACATAGCCCGTTACAGCATTTTGTTTCTTTCCGATTCGTTTTTTAGGTAAAATAAATATAGGCTGCTCCACTTTGGCCATAACGATAAGTTTTCAATACAATTACAAAAATTATCTCAAGTTCAGCCGGCAACGCTTCTTTTAACAATTTATTGACTGGTAAGAGACATAAACTTTATCAATAAATCAGTCCTTTTATGTTAAAACATTTGATAAACTATATACCGCGATTAAATTAGGCAAATTTTATGAATATGTAAAAAACATCTCGCATCAAAAGACATTTTTCCATTTTCCGAATTTTCAACTTTCAATTCAATGGCCGACTGGAGCAGGGACGTACCTAACGGTATCCACAATTTTTGAATCACTCGACAATGCTTAACCGATATATCGATGTTTATGTTTTACTTTAATACAATAGTGACATTTTCATAAAAATGAATTAGAATTCATGCCAGATTTTAGTCCTAACTTGAATGTTGAAATATTACGTACATACTTTTGACTTGTATATAATAAATATTCTTTTATTTTCACAAAAAAAATAGAGAAAATGAATTAGCAAATGAATTTTAACCTAACATTTTAGATTCTGGTAGTAAATTTATAGCGATTCTTATCTCTGTTAGCCCAGTTTGATAATTTTGTATTAGACAAACGTGCAGATGACACATTTGACAATGACATTTTGATATGTGAAATTGTCAATAATAACTTTAGCGGTCGATTTTAGATTTTAAAAATTGCTTGTTAAACATATTTATTACTTAAGATAAAGTTCAAGATTAGAGCTTTGCTATTTGACATAATGTTCAAGGTAAGCTATTGTTTTATTCGGTAGTGAATTGTTAGTGTAATTGACTAAAAACTTAGTATAACCTCTTTCACAGGGTATGGTGAGTTTGGTTACTGGCGGTGCGTCGGGCTTAGGTAAAGCCACTGTAGAAAGACTTGTTAAAAATGAAGGAAGAGTTGTTATATTGGATATTCAAGGAGCAAGAGCGCAGGAAGTTGGCAAGCGTCTTGGAGAAAATGTAGCTGTATCAGTCGGTTGTGTAAGATAAAGTGCTTGTTCTATTTATTTAAGTAAATATAAACTAGTCTTTGGTAGGTACCATTTACTTCAAAATCTTCAGATACTTTTATTTTATATTAACAAAATAATTGTAATTGTTTGTAAATTGGCATTATACATTTGAAAAAAATATGCCTATTTTACCTGGTCCGTTACTCCGACCAGGTTTTCACTAGAACTAGACAAAAATTTTCTTCATTAAAAAAGTTACATTTTCTCTTTTATGGGATATCCCTTAATCAAACCAAAATTCACTTGGTGTGAGCAATAGTAGCTTAGAGTAAGAGTTTCTGAGTATTTATAGGTGCACTATAATATTTGAATTGGTACGCAACTGCAGTTGGTCTGATAATTAATTAAATGTTCAATTACATTTTTAGGTATCATCAGAAGATGATGTTAAGAAGGCATTGGAATTGACAAAGACAAAGTTTGGCAGACTGGATACACTTGTCAACTGCGCAGGCTATGCACAAACACATCAAGTGTATAATTTCTTTAAAGATAAGGAATGTGGTTCAAGTGATTTTATCAAATGTATAAGTGTAAGTAAAATTAAGAAAAAAGAGAAAATAGGTATAGGTAGAGGCGTATAAATAAATATATTCCACTGCAGTAGGCTTTCTATATTTTTAGTAGTATGAATTAGATAAAATATTTAGTTATATTTGGTATATTAGAAAAATGCTCTGCCATTATATTAGTGGAAGGTTTAAACTCAGTCCACCAAATATTGTTAAATATAGCTACATATTAGTTTAAGTAATACTTTCACATAACTAGCCCTATTTTCATACTTCTGAAAGTAGGTATGTTTACTGGACCGCAATATTTTTTTTTAATAGTATCTGGATCTCCATATATTTTTTAAACTGTACCCTTACAACTACTTACCGAACCCTGTGCTATGATTCTACCAATTTTCTGTACATGTAACATAGTTTTATGCCTAATTCCCTAACCTTTTCATCCTATTCTCCTGTCTTTTTCTTATTTAGAAACTACTGTTGTAGGCCAAAGGTTGGCGATGCTTCTGCCTCTCATCTTCATATCCTATTCATATTGGAAACCACTAAAGTATGCTTAATTTCAATGACAACCTTACACAGGGTCATCCCTAGTATGGACACCAGTCCCCTACTCAAGAATTATAAAGCTAATTATGTTTGCATAATGTCTGTGGAGTATAAGTACAAGTTTTTATGTTTAAGCCTAGATCTAATGCTGTAAAATATTAAATTTCTATTAAGTTTTAAGCTAAACTTTCCTCTTCCATTAAATGATTTATACTTAATTTCAGGTTAACACAATAGGCACATTCAACACAATAAGGTTATCAGCGGGCCTGTTAGGGAAAAATGAACCTAATGAGAATGGACAGAGAGGTGTTATTGTCAACACAGCCTCAACAATAGCTTATGAAGGTGACATCGGTCAAGCAGGCTATGCAGCATCTACAGCTGCTGTGATAGGAATGACTTTACCAATAGCTAGAGATCTTGCATCGCAAGGAATTAGAGTAGTAACCATAGCACCAGGTATTTTTATTTTTCTATACTATAAGACAAGTAATAGTTAATTTATGAAATTAACAACCCCCACTGATTTTATGAATTCTGCCCTGAAGGGCACGGCAGAATTATCATCACTTCAGGGCAGAATACGAATCTAATGACATTTCACTAGTCAAAATCACATAGGTTTAGGTCACAATGGAATGGACATACATATATACTCGCAAAAAACATTATCCTTCTCCAGGGTCAGTTGGGTAATAAAGGTAAAATTATTAATCTTGCCCACCACTTTTTTTTATATAAAACAACATCTTTTTTTTATTGTCATGATACAATTAATGTTTTGTTATAAACATATTTTTTTTCAGGTATATTTGACACTCCACTCGTAGGATATTTACCAGAAAAAATGATCGAATTTATAAAGCGTATGACGCCGTTCCCTTCAAGACTTGGCAAACCGGAGGAGTTTGCGCATTTAGTCACCAGTATAGTGGAGAACCCCATGCTGAATGGAGAAGTTATCAGATTAGATGGTGCTCAGAGATGGTTTCCTTTGTGAATTATGATGTACTTTTAGATTAGAGTCGTCACAAAATAATAGGCCTGTTTCAGGTAATAGGCCTGTCTGAGAGCTATCAGTGCTACGTAATTATAGGCTTGAACCAATTAATCAGAAACTAAATTATTCAATTAAAATGAGATATTTTATGTTTTCTGTTCAAATAGTTTATTGAAATAATAGATTTTTCATTGTGGACCTATTATAATGTGTGAGGTGTAGTGTAGATATTTAAGACTGGAATTGTGTACAAATAAATATATGTGATTCTCACTACTCTTTTTCTTCTGTAACTAAACATTAATTAAAATATTATCTGCATTTATTTTTCCCGTACTACACTCCAAGTATTTTTCCTGTACTACACTTGAAGTACCTTTTATTACTGTCATTGATTATAAGATTTAAGATAAATTGATAAGTAGGGCATCGGGACAAACGAACTAGCGCACCCACAGCAATACTTTGAAAGAATTTATGTTCATTTACTGACGACTCTAAATAATCGTATCGTCGAATTTATAAATACCGTTGGTGAGTTGATTACTAAAAATTACATAGGATGACTACGAGGATACAAATCTGTACACAGTAATCTCTGTGAAAACGTATCACTGAAATGCCATCTATCAATATAATACTAGTTTTAAAATTGATCCTAATTTTCCCTCAAGTAATTCGTGAGTAGCTTTGAATAGAAATAATTGTCTATTACAAATATATGTCGTTGAAATGTACAACAAATTACATTAACATTATCAACAATTACATATTTCAATTGCGAGTTTTGTTTCCAGCCCATTCGGCTCTATATCATGGCGTTTATTGCTTTATTCCCTGTCAATGTGACAGTTAGCGTACAACGCGAACGCGCGGCGGGGTGCCGCTTGGCGGGAAATTCATGTATTAACTGATATTTGCTTTGCAAGCTAATTAATCACACATAATTTCGCAAAGTATAAGGTTGAAACTTGAACGTAAAGTAAAACGGTTAGCGAATAGCTACTTAACACAATAAGGTTTAGATTACTGCGAGGCCAGTTATTCCTTAGAATCTATGTGATGTACAACGCAAAACATCTGGCAAGAACAATTAATTAATTTCGTCTGGTAGACGACGTCAACTCTTGTTAACTCTTCGAAGACGACCGTTGCAAATTTTATTTGACAACCTATCTTTGCTATTTAACAATGTATTGGAAATTCATTCATATTACACAACATTTTTTTATCTGTTGGATGGCCTTGCTAAGCTTTGTATCATTGTTTCTTGCTAGTTTTATATATTTTTTTGTACTTTGCCATGATTTATGTTGGAGTTGCAAACAAAATCTCCCACGGATACTTTTACCCTAAAAATACGGAACTTTATATAGATTAAAATGTCCTCCTTGGAATTTCACAAAAAGGGAAATAATATGAAATTCCAGGATACGTCCTAGAATGTTCCCCCGCACGTAGATGATGCCGTCACGATTATAATCGTCTATAGGGACATTTTCGATTTTAAAATCGTGTATCAATTGCCTGAAGGTATTAATAAAATATATGGCAACGTGCGTCTTCGAAATGTTAGTTGCTATTTCAACTTTATGGTGTAATACAAACGAAGTTGCAATAAACAGTCCATTCATACTATGACGATTGAAGTCGTGAATTTAACTTCCAATGCTTGATGGGACTACTGGAAGGGACCTGTAATTAATGAATTAGGTACAACCTAATTACATGATATATCTAGCAGATGTAGTTAGCGTCATCAATATAGTTTTTATAATCTGTCTGTAAGGCGTTCAGTAGATTATCACCAAATCTAGTACATGGATTACTTCTTCAATACCAACTACCATAGTTTTTGCTAAAGCGGCAGAGTAAGCTAGCTATAAAATGTTCGTTAGTCTCCTTAGTTGGGAGCTATTTTCCGCAACTCCACGTCTAGCGCGTATTTTGCGTGTAGGTGGGACATGGATTACTCCAGCCAATCCTCGAAAAATCCCAGCAACACCGTCTCCTTAGTTTACTGCGTATATTTTCTTTACTGTACAAGAAGGTAATGTCATCGTATTAGTAAGAGTAAATATGTTTATTATATGTTACTATTTTATGAGGTCTATGTACTTTTGACAAACTTCAGCAGTTGCTGTTTTGCTAATCATATTAGCTTCTATTTAATACATGCATATTGAACAAAATATTTCAAGGTGCAAGTATATCTCATCTAGTAACGCGTATGTTCATTGTCAATAGATGGCGGCCGTGGCGACTTAATTATAAGTTTGAAAGCTGCAGTTTATGGCGCCGGCCGGCGTGTTTCATTTCGTAAGTTTATTTAGGCTTGTTACGAATATTTCATGCGTCAAGACACATTGGTAATTAGATATTGTAAATAGGTTGAAGTTAATTTAAAAAGCATCGCGCTAATTGGCGGTTGGGCTTTTTACTCTGTTCTCAGCACTTCGATGCAATCATGGCGGCTATTTCTGTGGTGTAATTTGGTACGATATTTTTTGGAAAAGAAAATAAATAAATGTAATTATTGTCGAGAGCGCGAGCACAGTTATAACTAATAATACTGAAGAGGGAGACAACAAATTCTCACTTTACAAGACCCCGATCACTTATGTGACTTTTTGTATCTGCCCGAACCGACGCTCCCGAGGGAGCCCTCGAGCTTAATTACTGTTAAAGAGTGAGGCTAAGCGCCCTCTGCGCCTTGCCGCCTCAAGCCCGGTGTAACTGTAGATGCC
>DWTW01001324.1:0-12905 GCA_018246275.1 Papilio slateri
GTATTAATAAATCGCTGAAATGCGAATGCTGAGGCGTTCTGGAGGCGTCACCGTGTTTTTTTTTTTTTTATACGAGAAGGGGGCAAACGAGCAGCGGGAACGCCAAAGCGATCATCGCCGTCCATGGACATCTGCAACACCCGAGGATCTGCAGATACGTTGCCGGCCTTTGAGAGAAAGAAGAAAAGTTTAAAAAGAAACGGCATTAAAAGTCCTTATTTCGTTTCTATATTGTTGGGATGTCATAGTCTTGATTGACAGTTTTAAAAATTAGAAAACTTATATATACTTCATAAATCGAAAAAATAAAATCAAGCAAAGCGATTTCTTTACATATATATATTAATTATTGCATTAATATGCTGCTTCTATTAGAATGTACTATGAAAAGTTGAGAGTCTTATAGTTACGGAGTAGTCTTGAAGTTGAATACATCAGTATTTCCTGCTTGTTGCATCGGTAGAGGTCTACCAATTCAAGGACTGGGTATTGTGTCACATATCGTGTGTTTCGTCTAATTTACGTCAGGAATCGACTTCGGGTTTTATGGCAAGCTACCCTAACGGTCGAAAAATAAAAGCAGGATCTCGTCATAGTATTGATATCATGAATATCCAAATAACAAAATAAAACTTCATATTGCAGCTGATGGTGTGCCTCAGCCGAAGCCGAGCGTCGCTGGTGGCGGAGCACGGGGCGGCGGTGCGGCGCGCGGCGCGGCCCCCGCACGCCACGCCCACCGCCAGCGCGCTCGTCGCCACCGTGCTCGCGCAGCTCGGACACACCAGCAGGGTGACTTACATTTACTCCACTTGATATATATCTTTGATTTCTATTGTAACAAATAAATAACTTACTTGTAACAATGAAGGTAATTACGTAACTTATTTTCCAATTTATAGAGAAATATTGAATGACAGCTTTAAAATATTGCTCGTATCCGACAATTATGTATAAATGTAGAAAAAGTGAGAGAGTTATGACAGGACAGGGCTACTCGTCTGGGCTACGAGCACGAGTGATAATTTATTTATTTTATTTGTGGCATACAGGAGCGCGCGCAGGAGGCGTTGAACTTCGTGGTGGAGCGCCTGTGCGGCGCGGGGGCGGAGCGCGCGGAGCAGGCGGCGCTGCTGCGCTCCGCCACCGCGCTCTGCTCGGCCTACCCTGCGCTTTTCACCGACCGCCTGCTAGCCGCGCTACGCGCCAACAACAGGTACACTACCTGCACAACGTACTCGATGCCAATTCAGATAAGTCAACAGAGGTCCTCACAGTGGCGGCAGACGTCATTTTTGGATCGATTTTTCATACATTTCCATTCAAGTTCACCAACGACTAAGTAATACTTTCGATGTTATAAAGCTTACTATAATATTGGATCATGAATATTTAATAGCTTTGAGTACGTCGGTAATATCTTTTATTAGGTGTAGCGTCATAGTGTAGCTAACTAAGCAACCAGAACTTGGTCTTTTTATGTATAATTCTGATAGTTTCCAGTTTGCCAAGGAAATATTTAAATTTGTAATAACATATTTATATCGAATGACTAATGTATTTTGAAAGAACAATAATGAGCAAATGTAAATTTTTTAAACGTTTATTCACAGCGGTCGACCAAAATCAACGATATCGCACAGCGAAGTGAACAGGACGTCAGGGGGTGTTACTATCGTGAAACTGGGAGGAGCGACGAGCACAAACTCGGGGGCGGTGATCCCGAACCCCACCTCCAACACTAGTGTGACCACACCCCCCGTATCGACCGCCACGCCCTCTAGCAATCCCCCGGTTACGACCGGTTATACCAGACGAGCTAAGTTAGGGGATTCCAGGAGCACGGGGCGCTTGCATCCCGGACCTAACTCCCATAGAAGTATGACCAGGCTAAATGTTGCTGGTGAGTTTCTACTCTGTACATTTATTTCAGTACTACACAAACAATTTTTTCCCACTTTTTTTTTTAAATAAACACGAACACTTAGGTAAGTCTTTAGACTTGGAGTAACGAGTGCTTGGCAGTGAAGAGAAACGCCGTGACTTATATCCAGTGACTTTGGGGTTGCATGAAAGATACAATAGAAACATTATTACCTTATGTGGGATATATATAATTTGATGCACAGCGAAATTATTTTTCCTATCCTTTCCTTATTAGAAGGGGAAGAGGATTTGACGGCGGCGGAAAGGAAAAGAAAATATCCTGTATTCTGTTTATCCTCTGTTCTTAATGGTGTGCAACACATTAGCAACTAATTATTTTATGGCTAGCGGTCACTTTATATCGGGGAACCGCTTGCTCGTTTGCCACCTTCTTCTATAAAAAAAAAACTGTTTATGTCTATAAAAGAGACTCTTGAGAAGTAGAAAAAAAAAGTCTTTTGGTATTAACAAAAGGATCGTGTTATTACAGGTGGGTCGGTCGGAGGACTGCATAAGAGCATGACTCGGCTGTCCTCCTCGCAGCAGATAAATCTCCTGCAGAACGCTAACCAACCTGCCTCCGGTGAGTTATATACCGTCAAAATAAATAATGCAAACAAATGGTTCTTAATGTCTCGTGTGCCATTAATGTTACTTCATAAATACTCTTTGTAACTACGGCTCTGTTTTGCTCGACTCCCTGTCACTGTCTCCATTTTATTCTATGGCCTTAACCTTATGTCATTCCACTCTCTCATGCAACGAATGAAGTTTTTTCGATTCTCGCCGATACAGAGTATTATATAAGCTTTTTGTGTATGTATTTTCAGGGGGTGTAGGTAAAGGAAGTAGCGGGGGCGTGGCCGGGGCGGTGGGCGTGGCGGGGGCGGGGTCGTCGCCGCCGCGCGCGCCGCGCCAGCCCGCCAGGCACCACCACCACAACATACTCATCGGACCCTCCGCATCCACGGTATTTATACAAAGACCTATGTTAGTCACGTTATCTTAGGTTTGGTATTTAGATATCTAAATGATAAAATTTTAATACGAAGATTTTTTTTTAAATGTTAGTAGATTTTCAAATTAATTTACTAATATCTCTTTTACCATTCCAACTAAGTTTAAGCTTGTGCTAGGATATGGTTAGTGGCGGATTCGAACCCACGACCTCATGTAAGGTAGTCCGCACCCTTAACCATTAGGTTATTTGCGCTTCAATCGCGCAAGATTGCTGTTTGATTTTTGTACAAATGAAACAAAAAAAGTGTCTAAATCTCACTAGACCACATTCAACATTTTATTATTGCATATTAATAGCAACAATTCGTTTATAATGTCTGATTATTTTTAGTAGGTTGTGTTGCATAATTAATGAAATTTTTATGAATTACAGAGCACGGGCCCAACTATAATTTCAGGGCCGCCACTCCAAACACAATCCATATCCGTCAACCCGCTCACGACAGGCAAGTCGACGGACGCTCTCACGCCCCTCACCTCCTCGGTCTCCATTCAACATTCCAACTCTGCGTTGGGTCAAATATCGGTCATATCGTCCACCGGCAACGCGTCGGCCCAACCGTTGCCGATCAACGGCTCGGCGCCGTCCGGCCCTACAGCGGGCAACGCCGTGTCGGTCTCTGGGCCGGTGACTGTGACGTCACGGCGCGCGAACAACACGAGCGTTACGATGATCAACTCGAGCTCGAGCGCGAACGCCGGCGCGAACGCGAACCACCGCATCAGCGTGTTCGAGCCGTACCCCATGCGCGACACCGTGCAGCACTTTTGCGAGAAACATCTGGACAAGATCAAGGCGTACATGGACAACGTGTCGTTGAGACTGCCGCCGCCCGCCAAGTGCACCATCGAAGGCGAGGCTTTTTATTGTATTGCAGTTTTTGAAAGAAGTAGTTGCCAAACGAGCAATATCCTGATATTAATTGACCGCTACCTATAGGTACCCGTAATAAGCTAATGGGATGCAGATGCGTTGCGTACCTTTAATGGACAGGGGTGGAGCGGGAGACACACAGAAAAAAGCATATTTTCTTTTCATGTTTCCCATCGTTTTCTAATAAGAAGGGGAAGGGTCAAAATTGGGCATCCAGCACCACACTTATAAGACAAAACGCCGAAATATTTCTACTTCACGCTTCTTCACGCACTCTTCTGTAAGTTCGTGGTATTTCACCGGTCGAGTCGGTTACTGATGTTGTTGCTGGCTCATCACAACCATTCATTAGGTTTGCTTTATAAAATGTTTCTGAGTTAGTTGTTGGGGAAGATCTAGGTGTGTAGGTGGCTATTATTGGTGCGTGGTATTTGGTCTATATATCAACGTACTGTAAATTAAAAAAAAAACGATATTTACAAAATTTATTTGTAGAATTGCATGTTCATGCTACCAGTCCTAAAACAAAGTATAACCTATCACAAAACTTTCCAGAGCGGCGTTCGAAAAAGCAGGCGCGTCTCCAGTTCGCGTGCGGGCGGCGCGGGCCGCACTGTCTGTACGCGCGCGCCGCGTTCTCGATGCGCACGCGCGCGCCGCGCGTCTGGATACACCTGATGTTCCTGGCGCTGCAGGCGCGACACGCGGCCGCGCTCTCCTCGCGCGACCCCACCGTCGCCAGCCTCAAGCACTGCTGGGACATCCTCAAGTGCGAGAATAAGACCTTCCTCACGCTCGTCACGGGCGCCTTCCCCGCCGCCAAGGAGCAGGAGATGCTGGTCGGCGAGCTGCGCGCCGCCGGCTTCTTCGACGTGTTCGAGCTGAGCGGCGCGCGTGGCGCCGCGCCCACGCACGCGACATGGGGCTGCTTTCTATGCACGCGGCCCGAGCGCGCCGTCGGCTTCCTTGCCGCGGAGACGCCCGTCATCGAGGGACAGCTCAAAGAGAAGAAGGGCCGCTGGAGGCTCTTCCGGCGATGGCGCACGCGGTACTTCACGCTCTCTGGCGCACACCTCTCCTGCAAGGGCGCGGTGAGTATTCTTTGATTCTATTACAAGTACAAAATGTACCAAACTTGCCTGATTCCATTCATTAGGCATAAGTCAGCTCAAATTATCTATTAAAACATGTAAGGTTATTTTAATTTTATTCCAAATTAATTCTTGTTGTCGTGCTTTAATTTTTGTGTATTGAATAATTTGTCTTTAAAGGCAATAAAAGAAAAATACAATACTATTCTAGAGCGGAGGTGAGAGCATAGACATAAATCAGATACGTTCGGTGAAAGTGTCGCGGGGCGCGCGCAACATTCCCAAGGCTTTCGAGATCTTCACTGGCGACCAGACTCTGATCCTGAAGCCGAAGGACGGCAAGAACGCGGAGGAGTGGGCGCAGTGCCTCAGCATCGCCGTCGCGCACTCGCACGCGCGCGACGCGCCCGCCAAGGCCAACAGCCTCCCCGCCAGGGGCCTCACTCTCAAAAGCTTCTAAACCACTTACCTACGTGCTCAATATTTATTTATAATTGAAATAAGCAATAAAATTCTTACACACCCTTATCTTATGTCAAACGAACATCTGCCATGTGTACAAAGTAAATTATCCTACAGCAGTTCTTATTTGATGATATTTTAGCGACACAGTTCACCGTATGCTTACCCACATAGCGCGCAGTATACGCGAAAATTCGATTCGTTAACTAGTCATTAGTATTAAACTATTGAAGTCTCTAAAAGGTGCACATACAGGATATCGGTTTGACATCAATGACATGGGAGTACTACGAAAGCAGACCGATATAGCTCTTATCGCGTTATGACGCAGCAACAATTCAGTTCAAAAACCTAGGTCTTTAAAATATACTAACGATATCAGATACACAATATTCTACTAGTTTTTTCGCATCCAATATTAAATACTTAACTATTCTTTAAATATTTCCATTCAGTCTATCCGAAGCCAGTTTTCTGTAAGATGTGAACGCAAGTGTATCGGTGTCGGGTGTCGCAAGAACTAGTCGGCCAGCCGTGCTGTTCTCGAAACGTCGACAATCTAATTAAATTAAATCAATTGCGATATAAGCAGTCAATTTAATTCCTATGTAGATGGTAATATATATATAAATATCTAACTCGAATCTAGCAGCATTTTATAATTTCTTTACATTCACAAAACTTGCCAAATTATTTGCCCTTTATTAAAAACGATTAAGGTACTTAACTAAGGCCACATGAACTTATGTAATTATTACAGTTAGGGTCATTGTAACACTTTTTACACTTATTTGTTTCGTTTATTTCCACATAAGCAGTATATCAAAGAATTTATTGTATGTAGGAATTAGAATAAAGTAAGAATAGTATTTTAATGTGTTAAAGACAAGATAGTAATATATTTTGTATTATCAGATAATTGTTAATATAATATTAGGTCATTTGATGTTACATACATCTAGAACCGATAGTTTTACTATGCCAGGATAAGTTTTATATGTATATATGTATGATAAAGTGAATAATTATGTAATGTATATAATCGTGCTATTTTGTAGTATTGGCGCATGCTGTCGTGTGCTTAAAATGTTTATTTTAACTAAAGTCCCCGAAGCATCATATGTTTGTTGTATGATGAGATAGGTCGGTGTTCACATACTATGTCGTTGGTATACCAACGTGAAGTGATACGTGTACGACTACATATTACATGTTCCGTCCCATAATAATTTATATACAATTTTAAATTGAATAAGCAAGGTTTTTTGTTAAAATACTTCATATAAATTATATTCCTTATTAAAGAAAAACTAATACAACATTTGAGATGTATTCTGGATGGGGTTTTTTTTTAAATTTAAAGGCGTGTTTAAATGATCGATTTTTCAATATAATTTTTCTAAAAAGACATCATGTTTTTACTGTCCTAATTAATTTTTCATACTTTTTCGTATATCTACAAACGTAACCTAAATGGGCGTTTTTTAGTCATCGTCGTCGGTTAATTCAAGAAGTTTTTTGTGAATTATTCATAAATTTATTTATACTAAATAATTATTAAACTAAAAGTCAACTTTGTAACGAAATGCTCATTGTATATTTATGTGATAAAGTTTTGATTACATTCCATTTAAACTAAGTCAAACTGACGTAACCTTTTTTTTTTAAATAAACATGGCGGATGTCATTGTTATAAGTCATTTTTGAACGAGGGTAGGCAAAAGGTTAGACCTTGCAGCCATTTGGTGAGTCGAAAAAAAAATGAGAGTAAATAAATCTATGTAAATTTTCAAATGGCCAAATGTGGCATCCACGATGGCTTGGAATGTCATCGCCTCTAGTATTTATAATACTTAAATAAAGTGTATAATATATATGGATAAATAGTGTATAATCTATGGTCTGTGCAATTGAAAGAAAAAAAATTAAGCTTTTAAATTTAGAACCCAAAAATCAATTATATGTCACATTATGGTGTTAGTTTTTAAAACTTATATTGTTTGGATAAAACTGTATTTAAATACTTCTGGCTCAAGTACTTAATGAAATTTTTTTCTAGACTCTTAAAGACAGGTTTTTATCCTTTAGGCCTAGTTTTAAATAGTTTTTGATATGTATCGTGTTTGTATATATGGCTATATTGTAAAAAACTAAAAGTACAATTAGAAACTGTCTGCATTATAAATCAACATGTTTGTGTAGTTTTTTGGCATAAAATCATTTAGACATGAAAATATAAAATGATATATGAAATTTTATCGAATGTGTTATAGTGATTTGTAAAAGAAATATAAAAAAATCCAGATAAAAATAAAACGCAAGTTCAACTTGCACTTACCGGTACTTAAGAGCTAAATTTAAGAGATGAAAAATATATTTCAAATTCTATATTTTATGCAATCATTTAAAGGACACGTCCCGATTGTATCTGAAGCTCAAAGACTGAATACTGGTCATAGCTATAATTGCATCGATATACACTTACGACAAATTTACGTTGTTAACGGCTGGCCATACAACACGTTCACACTGGTGAAAACATCACATAAAACATGTTATCTCTCTTTATCTATAAAAAAACAGAGATGACAACATGTTTTATGTTAATATTTTCGGCAGTGTGAACTCACGGTAAGATGCACTTAAACTATAATTTGAAATATTTGCTATATAATTTGGATACTGCTTACTAATTGGTTTTAAATATATGTTTGCAGTCTCAGGAAGGAATTTGATACCACTCACGTTATTAGTCTTCCTATTATTTGGCCAAAGTATTTTAACTTGTACCTTTGCAATGACAAATAACGCCTCTGCTAAGAAATAATTCACCATTTTATATAAAAACATAACATATAATACTCGCCCGAGGCTGTTAACTGCATATCCTGGTGAATTATTGCTTATTTTTTAAAAAAAAAAATACTTTTTAAATTTTTGTACATGATTTTGATTCAAAAATTGAAATTAATGTTTAAAATTTGACATAAATAAAAAAAAACCACATTGTGAAGTCGATTAGGTTCTGACAAAAGTTAACATTTTGAATAGCATGAAATTATTAGTAATTAAAATGCAATAGGGTTTTTTTACTGCCATTTTACAATTGAAAAATAAAAAGGATATTTTATCAGTGAATTAAGATTTTATATTTGATTTATTATTATTCTCTTTTCTACAGTTAAACTGAATGTACCAGTGTGTGTCGATTAAATATTTTGTCATGTTTGATAATTTTGCTCCAAAACGAACATTCCCTACAACGTTTCATTATGTTTACGGTATTTTAGTCGTAACAATTCACACTTGGAGACTTTGGTTGTTTTTTTTTTAATTGACAATACGTTATTTTCATTAAGTTTAATAGGAAAAAAATTGATGTGAATTTAATTAATGTCTTTATTTGGAATCCTGTCATTATTTAATCCTAATCGTCCACAGATACTTAGATACATGTTTTGTCTATGGACCATAATTTATAACTGTCAACTGCAACTTGGTTTTATAAAAAATGCAGTACTTTTAGTTCTATAGACTATAGTCGTTGAGTAAGTCTTTAAATGATTTAGTAAATGAAACTTTACATTTTTTTGCGTAATATTAGTGACAGAGTGGACGCGTATTGTATAAATTCAATGAAATTCAAAATGTTTTTGATGTGTTGACAAGACTTATAGTAATATTTCAGAAGAGTTTACAATCGTTCGTCTAAGGATAACGATGATTTATGTACTTAAAATTCATTTCCGATCTTCCTATTAGAGATGTGGTGAACGAAGAAATTACCAGTTTGAGAAATATGGTCAATATGATCAGATAAGTTATAGTTTCACAGCTTTATTACCACAAATTAGCCGGGGTATAAATAAAAGATCCATATTTTATCGATTTATTATTTTTTTTTCAATGTTAGATTTAACACTTCAATATATTGTTTACTAATCTTGTGTAAACGGTTGTGCATTTGCCAACGGGCAATTTTTAATTAATATTTTATATGAAGCATAATATTTGTTATTATTTGGAACATATGCAATCGAGTAACCACCAGTATTTTATTATATTCAATAGTGCCAATGTATAATGTATATGCCCAATAATAAGTATATGACGAACTATTTTCAACAATATCCAAAATGAGAATTTTTTGTGTATAAAATAACATTTCAAATGTATCGGAAAATTCATGACAAATGAGTTAGCCGTTTCTTGACTTATAAAAATATTGATTTACTTGTTTTTTTGGGAATTAAATTAATGTATAAAATGTTAAGTTTAGCTCATTAGTTATGAATTGGTGCTAGATTTTATTACATATTGTACCTTATTAACTGATAGTGCTTCCAGATTTAACTACAAGTTTTAAAAGTATTATATAAGGATAATTTATAAACTGTTATTGCTGCCGTGAAACATAATATGTCAGTGTCAGTACTTGGTGTATTGCCAATAAAACTGTTTCAAATTTATTGTTTTATCATTTAGCTGAGACGACACGCCACCGGTCACTTTCTATTTCCCGGAAACTCGAAGACTGCATGACCCATTTGGCCAGTCCGACCCGACCCTTTGTGGAGGTATGACTTAAAGTCTATAAAGTGGTACGAGATAACGTCAGTATAGATTGTCTAATGCACGACACAAACGGAAAGGGAACGAATACACGAAGGCGAAAGAGCATGTCAATGTCTGCATAGTTTAGATCAGACCAATAGCAATGTCACTAGAAGTGCGGATGCTTTGATCGTGTTAAAGTCATTTGAGAAAAATTTATAGTCTTTAACTGTTTAATAAACCCAGCATTGGGCTGTATTGCAGGCCTCTTAGTCTTTACTAAGCTATAAGCATCGTCATAGTCCATTCCCGAAGACATCAAGTAAGCTATCGCCAACATAGACGTGCGCGAAACTCCAGCGTTGCAATGGACTAAAATATTTTCTTTATTGCATACAGCTGCATGGATGTACGGCAAACACTCTTTAACTATAGGCATTATATCCGTCTCTGGTAAATCTAGACACTGAATATATTTATGGTTAACGTTACTAACATTTACATTGATGCCTAAGCCGAGCACATTAGTTATGTTGTAAGCTTCTAAGATTTTATCTGCGACACAATCCTGCGAGCCTATGTACAAATAATCTATAATTAATACAGGCACATCGTCCGGTTCGGTGTCGACTACGAAGCCGCAATCGCTCGGCAGTATTGTAACATTTTCCTGTCTACCTTCAATATATCTTTTGCCATCTACCTTTGTCACTACTGTGTCTGTCTCTTTCAGTATTTGTTTCGTTTTAATTAATTCTTCCAAGAAACTCATTTTTTATCACTTTCTTCTTCAGCTTCTGTGTCTTCTACGATTGTCTCTTCGGCCTGGTAGAGTAAGTCTTCAGGGTTGTACTCAACGTTGCAGAGATAGAGTCCGTCAGGTGGACAGTTTTGAATGAAGCTGTGCCAGGAGTGTTTTGATGGGATTTGAAGCATCACCTTTATTTCCTCTGGAGGTATTTTCCCTACTGCAACACTGATTAAAGTCGCCACCATTCGACGAATCTGTAAACATTGACAATTATCGATTACATCTATACTGCAACAAAGGTTGCATTGAATTATCTTAATTAAATTATAAATCGAATCTTGGACTGTAGTGTGCGAAATACCAACTGCTGGATTGGAGAAATCACACTGTTTTAGCTGTAACAACTAGTCTGTTCATCAAATTGGTTGTTAAAGTTTTGTATTTACAATTCATTACATAGATAAATTTAAAAAATTGATATCACTTACCTGATTATGAACAAATGATCTGCCTTTGATCTCAATGTCCCAATAATCGAAAACGCTATCCTGTGTGCTGGAGTAGCTGGTAACTAGGGGTTGTCCCGGCTTTACTTCAAAGGACTCTAGAAACCTGCGGTTTTGTTTGTTCGAGGTCAACTTGTCGAATTTCTTGAATGTTGTAAAATCATGATATCCAACCAGATATTTCGCGCCCTCCTTGAATCTTTCAATGTCGAAACCCGGAAGCCTTAAAATTATAATATTTATAGTGTGGGTTAGAGGAATCATCATCAATCATGAATCAACATATTTTTTTTACTTGAGAGAAGCTTGCAGACAAGCAGGCAGTGCACATGTTAAGTGATTAGCTCTACCCATATGTTTATGGCACTAACCAAAAGTAAATAGGTTAGTTAAGGAATCGAAAAGGAGGATGGGATTGTAACAAGAATGAGGTTTCATACACATTTACCAGAAAAATTTCTTCTTTTCTTTCTTTTTCATAACTTTGTGGTACTTCTTTGGTTGAACTAACTTCTTCCACTAATGTAGTTTGCTTGTTTACCACCATTGAGAAGACATGTTTAGGACTGGTCATGTTGTAAGTCACTCT
Organism: Papilio slateri; assembly: GCA_018246275.1. Lineage (NCBI taxonomy): Eukaryota > Metazoa > Arthropoda > Insecta > Lepidoptera > Papilionidae > Papilio > Papilio slateri. Next base: position 11,774 of record DWTW01001324.1, read on the forward strand.
TATGGAAGTAAGGAACTTTAAAGCTCCTCAATGTCTAAGCAAGGAATATTAAGTTGCACTTTACCTAACAAAATGGCACCTCTTCCATTCTTCTATAGGCATGTATGAGGCAATTATACTTTTTTCAGGAAATACAACATCAGGTTTTAGCACAGCAAGTCTGTAAGAATAAAAATTAAATTTTTCTATTTCTATAGTTATAGAAAATCAATAGGTCAAATGAAAAACATATTAATTTGCTATTACTTAATATATTTTTACAGAAGTATTCTGATTTGTTCAGAATTAAGTTACTGAGTTTGATATGCAAAAGAAACAAAAACTTGAGTGATGTTTTTAAAACTAAATTACAAATGTTTATTTTTGGATTTCCTGTGGTTTTGATGGATACACTCATCTCTTGTCACATTCGGGATTTCATTAGTTTGGTGAAAATCAGATAGCTTTGCTATTTCTGTTACTCTAAAAGTTAAAAAGTTTGTCTATTTTGACATCAGTTAGAGCTTTGTTGCTTGGAGCTTTTCATAGAAAGACAAGAAAATAGTGTTACCGATATAAATATGTCCTTGATACCGCATTAAATCTTGCACTGAACTTGTCTGATACTCTCAGACACTTCTTCACAAAGATACTTATTTCATTCTTGAAGAAGAACTTATTTAATTCATAAGTAACTAACTCAGGATCATAAATATTTGTGCCGTATCGTTCCAGGTCAAAGTGTGCACTTGAATTAAGTGCATGTACTCCTCCATCTGTACTGTAATATAGCAGAAATTATAGTTAAATTTGATTAAAGTTTACAAATTCTCAGCATACAATAAACAATATCGACAATCTTTATTAATTCCTTGAATGAGATAGTTTTGTTTTCCAATAAAAGAACCTGTATAACTAAATATACTACATTTAAAATAATTTCAATAGCTTTTAACCTTTTATCTTAAAGAGATTCGAGATGGCATCAGAGATGATGTGATCCACAGTAGAACCAAAGTAACCGACATTGTGCAAACGATTGCAAACCGTAACATTTGACGTTGACATCTTTACCGACGGCAGTAAAATTGAAGGCAAAGTCGGCGTTATCTGTGTGGGATAACGCCGCGGAGACGAAAAGCCAAAACCTTAA
>DWTW01001325.1:0-12903 GCA_018246275.1 Papilio slateri
CAAAATCGACCAGCTCTTACTGCTAGAGCCATCTACTGACAAACAGCGAGAACTTAGTTGCGCACCTAATAGTTTTCTAGAATAGTATCTACTAGGATTTCTTGAAATAAGAATTGTCCTCTAGTATTATAAGGCAGTTAATTTTAAGTTAAGATTAATTACCAACCATAAACAGTGGTAGAGCCCCCAACAATGACTGGCAAAGCATTCGTTTTTATCAGTGGTGAATTCGCGGGGCGGGAGGGGGGGCAAATGGCATAACGCCCCAAATTATCAGTATTCTTATTATTGTGCTTTTCAGTATTTATCTTGACAATGACGTCTCTACCATTCTGGGGTTTATTAAGATTGTGTCGTAGTTAACCCACGTACATGACTGAAATATTTAATAGATAGGTGGGAATCGAAGGGCATTATGTTCTAAATATACGGCGGCTCAGAATTGCAGGCGATGAACGCATCGCCTGTTAAAGACACGTCTGCTATCGTACAAATTGCGTTCAGACTCTGAACGACAATGACAAATGAAATTATTGACTCAATACATGGTAGTGCCATAGATAGCAGCTTATGTTATAAATAACTAAAAAAATATCATTCTAATTCTAATTCCATATTAACTTTAATTACGACAATTATTTCATGTGTTTCAAACAGTCCAACTAACTGAAAAATCATAACCTCGTAGACTGCTATTGTGTCTGCACCATAAGTGTTAAATGGTCCCGCATATTTCGAAGCGTTTAGTGAACTTAACCAGGCAAAAAGGGGCGACAAAGAAAACGTTTATTGCGTGACGCCCACACGACAAAAGCGGCGACTCGGAAGGGACAAATTGGGAGTGGCGACGTTTTCTCGGATAGCCCCGGGGTCGCGTAATTTGGTACAACGTCGTCCGTGGCAAAGCTCGCGTGAAATATTTGGTAGCGGCGGGCGGACCGATTTGCATACAATGAGGTACAACCGGGGGTGGGACGACTGGAAATACCTCTCAGTAACATTTCGGAAGTACCGTTCTTATAGTGTCCGTGTGTTGGTGCCATACACGAGCGAATGGGGTTACACGACCTACATTTGTAATTTCTTGCTAGCCCATTAAATTTGCAACTATATTGATTCGAATATCTCAAATTTGGTTTTAAAAGTTATTCTTAATAGTGTTGTCTTTAAAAACTATATTTGCGTATCCACAGTAGTTCTCCTAATCAATAAAAGTATATCTATATATTTTTCTTTGTTAAAGAAAAGTTATTTGCCAACTTTTTAGACTTCCTGTATAAAATCCAAGTTAAAAGCAATCTTAGTGAAGAGTACGATTTTCATTATCTTTCTTTAAAGAAAAGAACTAAAAGATACTCGCTCTACAATACTCTTACGAGGATGTGAATGTCGGGATTTCTTGTTTAACGAGTAAGATAAATTTATTTTCTTTTGCTACCTACAGTACTGTAGATACTTTGAGATTAAATTTGTTTTATATATAATTTGTTAAATTTGTTTTACGGGTGGCTTTGTATGGTGCCTTTTAAATGTCATAATCATATAGGACATATATATTTTTTTTTTAATAAAAGAAGGGGGCAAACGAGCAGCGGGACACACAAGGTGATCATCGCCGCCCATGGACATCTGCAACACCAGAAGGTCCGCAGATGCGTTGCCGGCCTTTAAGGAAGAGGTACGCTCGCTTCTTGAAGGAAATATAATTTGGTGGTGTACATAATATAATTTGGTGGTGTAAGCTTTGATGGTCTTCCACAAAAATCATGAATAAAGTTCTTTATCAAGGAATTTAAGGCAAGAAGATCAAGGAAATATCTGATAATTATTTTGTCATAATGTTTCAACTTTATTCTAAAATTATATGCTATCTCGACAGTGAAACCTACGTAGTGACAGTGACCAGGTGAAATCGATCAGGATAGTAACACGACTTCACTGAATACCAGCGTGTTGTAAAATTATTTAATAGTATCTCGTTTCGTCCACTCAGTTTGTTGTCCGAGTGAGTTGTCCGGAAGCCCAATCTTCCAATCTTTATTACTATCTCATCCTCCTTTTCTCTTACTTTCTTACATCCCATTTTTTACTTGTGATTCTAAGGGCCAGGCGTTACTAACATTTTTTCGCCGGGCGGCGAAAATATGAAAGTTTATAACAAAGGATTTTCAATGAAAACTTGTTTGCGCTGCGGCAGTTGATCGTCTTTTTGTAAAATATCAAGAGTATCAATTGCGATGGTATGGACGAGATTTACTGTACGTCAAAATGCCGCACGTTTTCTTGCTGCACGGCGAAAAAACGCTAGTGTACGCTAGTGGCCTAATGAATTGAGGTGAACCTATTGCTTGCTTCTTTTAAAAATGACACGGTTAGTCAAAGAACGGGTTATTTTACAGAATGATAGGCCTCTGATTATACCGATTTAGATAAGGGGCGAGTTATCAGAGAATCTTGGCTCTAGGGCACATTTAGCTTGATGAAGTAAGTAAGAAAATAACAATCATCACGTTTCAGAGATAGACAGGACACGTGCCGTGCGATACGTGGACGACGTGGACCGAGATTTACGTGATCATGACAAATAATTTCAATGTTTACATTGTTTCTATGTTACTTACTATCCACTTATATATTAATTGTATCGTATATAGGTAGAAATGTTTTTAACTATTGTTTGATAAACTCGAGTCGTTCTTCCCAACATTATAATAATAGTGTGCGAGCGAGTGCGAGTAAGCTAGTTAGCCAATAGTTAGCCTAGTTAGCCAATAACAGAAATATTGACATTAGACATGGCTACCAACATCGCATAATACAAAAGTGATGTATCCTTTTTATATTATCAATAGTCTTCGAAAGATACCTAAAGATAGTTTATGTGAGATTGTCCCCACTTAAACACCCTCGATTGCATACTGTCTTTTATACTCATCGGGTTAGTCAAAATTGGTTAATATTTAACACGTTCATTCTTTTTACAGAAACAGGCGTATATAAGGCGTAACCACACATGTCCTCGAAAAATGATTCCGGTAAGTAACCGCTTTACTTAACTGATCCACATAACACATTCAACCTTTGAATAATCCTCACACAATTAAACAATGGCTTGCCTTAATGCCTGTCACCCCTTGAAATAATTACGCAAACATCTGCAAAGCTCGCAGCTGCTAGGGACGTATTTCTAGGCAATAAAGGAAACGGGAGCATTTATTGAATGCCAACCAGTGTGCTCTTTTTCCTTTATTTAGATCTAGATCACAAAAAAATTAGATTCCATATAGAGAAGTGGTGGTGTAGGATCGCATTTGTTGGTAAAAACTGTGGGAATAACAAGTTACATAAATACACGTGTTTTCATATTATCAGCAAGCACTCGCAATACTATCTCTGACCTGTAGACGGCCCCCTCCCCGTACTGGTCAAGTCATTGCATTTTGCATCAATCTGTTTCACTTTTTTCACTTCTACAAATGCATAGTTAGTATAAAAAAAATTATTACTTTTATTTAAAAAAATATAGCTCCGAGTAATCAAAGGAAGGTCTTGTATAGTGTTTATTTCAATGCTGGACAAGATGTAAACTAGGACATCCTTACTATTGATATTTTATTGGTTCGTTCGTTCCTTAGTTAGGCACCGGGGAAAGAGCTGATATTTTTTGCGTGCATCGAGACTAAAGCTGTGAGTCTTGTAATAAACTCGTAAATATTATATTTTTCTTTCATACTTTTCTAGAGCACACTTGGATCAATTACGTGTAGTTAGACCTCTATTTTATTTTAATTTTTGACCAAAGATTGAAAATGTTTATTTTTACGCTGACAGTTTAAGTGGACAACATCATATTTTATGATCAATACACATCGAGAACCTATTTCATAAATGCAGTAAGACGGTCAAGTTAAGTTTCGTTCATGTTTTATTTGTTGTCGATTTCATCAAAGTACTTGTCTTTACTATAATCAATATTTATTTAAGACAAGTCAATGGATAACCTTGTCGAAAGGGCAACGGAAGCCTGGAGACATATTCGCACGATCTCTTTTTATCTATAATATTTTTTTTTGTATCTGACGAATAATATTTTATTACCTTTAAGACTATTAATTAACCAGTAAATAAATAAAAGCGTAGGAGCAGTCTGTCGCAATTGTGGATGAAAAGATCTTCTTATGATTTTTTGTTTACCTTTCGAATTTTACTCTAAGTCTAAGTAAATTATAAAATTGGGAAAACAACATTACATAAGATGAACAAACCCGTAGCAACACCAGCTTACAGTGCGGGCCTTAGGTACGATTCTTAGATAATTTGTGTGGAATATAGGTCGGATTGATTAACGATGATAGGTTTATACCCTGCCATATAAGATCTAACAAACTTGATAAAAATACGATAGCAATTGCTATATCTAACCCAGAAGGATTTAAAGAGGTGTGAATATAATTTCTTTAAATTATTAGTCTGCATAAATTAAATTAGATAATATTTTCCCGCGCGTCAACTCTCAACTGCAAGAAAAGTTAACGAACCAAATTTAAACTGTGTATGAAGCTGCTAAACTCTTTTTATTTATGACTCGAAATGCGAAGATTCGCAACATCCAACTGTGAGTCAAAGTTCTAATAATGTGATTTTCCAGCATCGCATCCCCGCCGGTAACGTCACAGCCAGGGGTCGCAGAGTTGTAGTTTTGCAACTCGTTAGCGTTCAACTTGTGTTTTTCTTGTTCGTTGTGAAATAGTGGTCTCGTAATTTTTCCAGCGTGAAGTGGTAGGCAGGTAGTTCTCGGCGTCAAGATTCTTCTAGTTATTTAATGTTTTATTTATGTTACTTATTTTTATATTTCTGTAATTTTTTTCTTAGCTTGATTTTAATCCTGCTCGTAGACGACACCTATTTAAAGTTTGTGCATTTCGACATCGTCCTATAAAAATACTGATATTATTATTATTTAACGATCCTTTAGGATCCCACGGTAAGCATGCATTAATCTCTTATTTACATCGTAGTCGTAAAAAATCATGCTTGGCTTAAGAGTTCATTAAAATCGATGTGGTTAACGATTCACGTTCATAACTTCACTAGCTATTTATTTATTTAAATATATATTATGTATTTAAATTGATTTTTCCGGAGGTTTTTTCCCGCTCGTTCTACAGCTTTTAGCGTTCTATAGTATTAACCATCACTAATGTTTCACTACTCGAATTAACATTTTGATAACGTCGTATTCTTCCGACTCATTTATAATTATACTAACTACTATATAAAACTGTTGAGTATGTTTGTACATTTTTTTTTAAATCTTTGTATGTCTATATGGCCCGTTATTACATAAGAACAGTTTGACCGATCTTAATGAAAATTGGTAATTGGCAAGACCATGTAATTGCTCAAATTGTAGGCTGTATAAAATATTTGGAAGCCTAATGGTAATTAAAATATACAATTCCCGAGGAATAGCAAAAGACATAAGTGGTTTGACAATAACAACTTTATGACACATGTTAAATATAACTCGATATACTATACGCGGAATCAAACCGTGAAAAAATCAAATCAACAAAAACGCGTGCGAAGTCGGGGGCAACATCTAGTAAAATTTATAAAGATATGTATCATATGGATAGTCAATTATAAGATAAAGTATTTCTACATATTTTTACGTATTTCTACAGAGTCGGAGACAAATATATTTAAGTACGTAGTCGAAGTTTTCCAAGGACTTTCAATGTTTGTAAATTTGTAATTAAGGAACCGCCTTTAGCGTAGAATCTGAATACTCTAAGACTGTCACTAATGTATTCAAATTTGACATAATTTATTCACGTGGCGTCGTTAAGACTCTTAATTTTTTTGTGCTAACGAGTCTTACTAATTATAAAAGAATTTCAAAATAACTAAGAAGAAAATAGAAATGTTTTAATGACTTCATGTAATTAAATATAATAATAATAGTGAAAGATTTTCTGGGTTGTTTGATTTTTAATGTTGGCAATTGTAGAATATTAAGAGTCGTCACTATAATGTATTAACCAATTAACATGAGGTAGATTTTTTTTTTATAAAGAATAGACTAGTGCTTGGCCACAATACCACCTGGTGTTAAGTTAAGAAAGATGGCACTAGTTTAGTAATAGCCTATTCACTCTTCTCTTGAAGATACCCACGTCAAAATTTGACAGAAACATTTTAGCTGTTTAACCTAATTTTTCCTTGGTGTAAGTACTAAAATACGGATGGTAAATAAGTGCGCGATGCGCATTTGCTAATTACATTGGCCTTAAATGACTTAAACTTTCTAAGGACGCTTCGTTGTGGCCCCGTGAATACCGCTCGACTTTTAATGTAACTTAAAATGTTAATTATTAATTGAATTTCACTTTAATCGTAACGAGATTACGAGAAGAATTTGGTAACTAGAAACGTTCACACAACGAAAGTGTCAATAATCTCACTCGACGCGTGAATGTTAAAAACACCTTTTTTTAAATGTGTGAAACCTTACTTGAAAGCGAGAAAATTCGGCTTTTGATTAACGAACGGCGCAGTCGAGGGCCAGCGGAATAAACGAGCGTAATAAAAACTTTTTTTAGTAATGCACCAAATTGTCGAGACCGGTTACATTCTCGTTCGTCTTTATTTTTTTTTATAATATAAATTATATTGCATTGTTAGGTATTTTTATTTTAAGGTGGTGTAGGCAACACTAAAGGGACGAGGTGACGTTCACGGATATATAGAGAAGATAGATAAATAGATAAGAATGTAAAATAAGCAAAAAATCAACAAATGTATAATAATTTTAAATCCAGTTTCAGGGTTCTTATGTAACACAAGAACTCTCACAGAAAACCGGTGTAAATCAATAGTATTTCTATGTTCCATCATACGAGTATCTACTCTTTTTTTCTTTCCTATAATTAGCTTGCTTCCTAGCGTGCAATTCAAAGTTATTCTTACTGTTCACAAGAAGAGCGGTCACACCTCACAACAGATGAGCCGTTTGCGTTTACTTTTTTGTTTGATTAAAAATAAAGATTACATTAGCCACAGATGTAGCTATCAGCTTTTAATATTTTATCCGAGGTAGCGCTAAAGTATGTACGTCAGTTAGTTGTCAAATAAAAAATATTTCACACTGGCATATCGAATTCGCAGGCTAGGTGTCATAATATTATATATTTCGATATATAAAAACGTATAGGAAGAATAAACTTAATTTTAAATTATTAATAAAAAAATGTATGAACTGATTAGTAGATTGATTTTATTTACATTTTCAAAACAATTCAATGGTACTATATATAAACTAATTTTTCTATTGATATTTACTGGAACATTTGTATTTACTAAAAGTCGGTTGGGAAAACATAGCAACACAGTTTATATAAAATCTCCTGCTGAACCGTGTACAGACAAGCCGCGATATGACGCATAAAATCGTTTGCTATTTAAATAATAGGGGCTCATTAATTTTAACAATAAAGTAATAAAAGAACAAAAGTCGTAAATATCAACTTAATGATCATTAAGTCATGAGAATGGAATAGTTTACAACGTTTCGTCTTCGGTATGCCGTTCACTTTCGATTGAAACATGTAACTTGAGTGTGTACAGAAGAATGCTTATAGGTTATCGGACCCTTTACGATGCACGAGCTAATGTTATATTTATTTAAATTTAATCACCTCCCTGCACTTTTCCCAATTTATGTGTAGTCGATGCAACAGGTTTTCGTCTTCCAAGTCGATCTATCTATCATACGTCGTTTCAGGCGTCACTCCCTTCGTAATAATATCACCTTTCACGCAACACACCCATCTCTTCTTAGGCCTACCCCTACCGACATACTCCTCATGTCTCTTTCCACATGCAATTCTTTCCTATTCATAACCTGCGCGTACTATGCTAATCTTTTACTTCTGAATTTATCTATCACTGGTGTTATTTTCAAGCTTCCCCTAATATACTGGTTATCCCTTGGTGTTACCCCACACATCCATCTCAACATTCGCATTTCTGCCACATGCACTTTCATATAATTTTCCTCATCCTTATTTAATTTTGACAACAAACGAAATATCAAAAAAGCAGCGGTCTCAAAGGTCGCTGCTATTGTTGAAAGTAATAAATGTACATGCACCTGAGATACTCGTTGTACTAAAAGAGTTGAAATTAAAACTTTTAACTCGAGTAAACACAAACTGTGATAGAAAAAAAAATGTAATAAAGCAGATTAAAGCAGATTAAGATTTATAAAAAAAACATAATCCCCCTCCTCCCTTACTTTATTCATACACTTTGTAGAGTTACACGTTGTTAAATTTAATTAATTTCCATATCAGCATGTAACAATAATGCAATTAAGTGCACCTGCCGAGACATCTTAAACTTCCTTCAACTGTAAGGCGGAGTAATGATTTGATTTTCCGCTTTCACGCGGGCTGTTTTCGGCAACTCTCCATACCACAGTTTTAGACTTGGTGAGTTAGGTTTCATATAATATAATACTTAAGTAAAAGAGTCTGATGACGCAGGATCTGGTTCTAATGGTCTGATCTGCCCACCAAATATACAAAACAGTTGTATTACAATACTCTGGAATGGTTTCACAATTGTTGACTTGGTTTTTCGCTAATCAATTGTGTCAAAGTCACCATTATGTCATCATTAAAATAGGATAATTGAGGGCCTAGTCTGATTCAGTTTTGATTCGCCATTTAATTGGCATAAATCACATCTTAGTAAGACCATCAAATAATGACATACAAGCGATTTTACTGACTTCTCGCCTTATAAATAGGTAATATAAAAACAGTGCTAAATTTACTCTCATGAATAAAAATTAATGTACAAAAATAAATTGGTACATAAAGAGTTGAAATTAAACTAAACGATTCATCAAAATACAAATTGTAACGATTCAAGGTGTGGTGATGATGTATTCGACGTTACGACACGGCTGCCAACTTTTAAGATTAATTATCATAATTAAATCGTATTCAACGATTGCAAAATAAATATCTATTAAATCGATTTCAGCAATCGCCAGTAATTAAGATAAATTTATTGCGCGCATTCAAATGTACTCTGATTATTGTAAATTAATTCAAAATATTCTAACGAAGCGCTCGGAACCGAAACGCCCCGGGAATTTGTGTAGTCGGCTGCGGTATTCAAATACGATTAAATTTATTGCCAAAGTCCAGATAAAACTCTTATCTTAATCTGGACAAATTAATTACAATTTTCTTTTTAAGCCAAACAACCTTGCGATTTTTCCTAGTATCAAAGATGTCACCTTAGACACTTGGAAAAATCGCCTAAACTGTTTTCGTCAAAAGAATCTACACTGTTTAGGGATGGAATAATTGTATGCCCATTAAGGCACTTACTATATTCACTATAATCTTAATAGATATGTTTATTTTCTGTGGCAAAAGAGAATTAAAAATTACTGTGTATGTTTTTCTAAATAGGCCAACTGATTAATATAAGATTTCTGAATACAGATGAACGGTACAAGACATACTCACGTCTTCCAACCTAAAAAAAAACTGAGAAAAATATTGTATATATTTCTCTAAATCGGCCAACTGAATAATATAAGATTTCTAGATAAATTGTACAATATATAATTACAAATTTAATTTCCTGGAAAACTTCAACCGCTATTTACTTTAGAAGCGGCAATCGGGATTCATTGTTGCCAGCAACTTTTGCCTCAGACTGGTGTGAAGTTTTCTGCTCTTATGAATTAAATTTTATTGTTTGTATTTTTAAAGTTACAATGATTTTATGATTAAATCAGTGAGCTAGCCCTTGTCAAGTTAGAGACTAGAACGCTAAAATATGTACTTATTGTAAGGTATGATAATAAATAATATATTGTAGGGTATGTTAATAAATAATGTATACGTCTACTGGTGGGGTGAGTGATGGTGGGGGTGCGATCGGCTGTTGTTAGGAAGAAGCGTTCATCGCACACTCTCTGTCTGGCTTTCAAGCGAGAAGGTGTTGTACCGTGAAATTCGGTCGTATTATTGAACGCCTATTAGTGATTATTACAAGTACCAAATGCAATACAGTGAACGTAGTCAACTGAAATATAGAGAACGTTACACTTATAATAACAGAATTATTTTTTATTGTATTTATATACTTTTAAATTGATTCTTAGAACTATAAATGGGAATTATATAATAAGTAATCACAAGCGTGTGTGCTTTTTTATTTTCAAGAAGGGGAATAGGCCTCCGGACACATTGACAGGCAGACGATTCGTATAGGTAAGAATATTTATTTCAAAATTTACTTTTATTCTGTAAATTCGTATCTCCTCGATTCGACCCATCCACACAATGCGGAGTAGCAATGCGACTATCTTTGCAAGAAATATATATGTGAGAACACAGTATTAAAGTGGAAAGGTACAGTTTGTTTTTCTTCTGATGATAGGTTGTGTATCATTTTAGTTGTTATTATATACAATTAAAAAATAACTTTAGAACTAAAGACTAAAGTACCCACTAATTGTAGCTTAGAAATGAAATCTTAACTCAGTTTTAAAACCAATTTTTTCCTATTAACGAATCAATCAATAAAAATTATTGCTACAGAGCAAAGCTTAATAAACATGTTTTAAAAGTTCTGTTCGTATTAGATATAGCCAACAGGTTTAAAAAAATGTCTAACGTTTTACTTTGTACTTCTTGTAAACGTTTTTTCTACAAGAAAATTCCAATCGTTTTAGGTGTTTTGTTTTTATTTGTTGATTTATGGTTAGTAGCCAGTGTCGCTCTCTTTAAATACGAAGATTACATGAAACCGATGTGTATAATAAAATAAGGATATTGTATTATACACCTGGGTGTGATAGGCTCATAGGGAGGCGATGCGGTCTTTGAGAAGTATGGTAGGCGTGAATCTGGGTGATAGTATTAAAAATAGCATTGTAAGGTAAAAGTATACCTTAAAAGAGGACTTTGTGATTAAAATTGAGAAAGATGTGCTTCCATGGTCGGAGCATGTTTGAAGCAGGAATGATGCTAGTGGAACAAGGCAAATTTTTGTTGCGAAATTGTAGGTATTACAGTGTAGGTAGTAGTTGTAATAATTGGAAATATAGTAAATTAAGGCGATATTAAGAATGTCACGTTTCCTACCATTAGGAGAACTGCAACATATTAACCCAGTTAACTATTTGTAAAACTTAAAAAATGAGGTCGCTAAAAGTTTTAGACTTAAAACTGTGTTTTTCCCTCCTCTATACTGGTTCAAAACTTGCACCTTAAGCCTCTTGATCTACTAAGGTCGTATATTGGAGTACTTTGCAAGTTATTTAAATATTCATGACTTACTCCTTCATTGTCAAGCTATTAACAGTAGTATAGCGCGTGTGGCTATGAAGAGATAACTTAGCGAAATCGATCATAAATTAAACTTACTCTTTTAAAAATATTTTTCTATCTTCGGAATCGTAGGATCATATCTCTCATTCAGAATCAGTGTTAAAAGAGTTAATAATTAATGCAAGAGGTAGGTAGGTCATAGTTTAGCGCGTACCATAATCGTGAAAATCATAAACATATTCTAAAATACATTTTCATATGTCGACGCATACATGCTCGATTATTTGTATGGACGTTTAGTGACGACAGTTGAAAACCCTGGACAGTGGTGGATCCAGTATTGTGATTTGGTGGGGCTTGACCCCGATGACCCTGTAAAACCCTATTATATCTGTACCGTTGTGAGTACTACGATCAAATCCAGGCTGAGGCATGATTAGAGTAATATTTTCCAAATGTAACAGATTTTTTTTCTGACTCACTTTATGTTATATGTGTACATTTTATTGACGATGTTGTCGTTTGAAGGCCTATGAGTTAAAATCTTTTTTATTTTTTACATTTAATTGATTTAATTTTGGGTTATTCAATAGATAATAGTCCGCGTGTGGTGCGAGAGCGGCGTGGGATGGTCGGCGACGGCGGTGCCGGTGACGCCGCAGACGAGCGCTCGCGACGTGCGCGACTGCTGCCGCGACCCCGGCGACGACCCCTGCCTGCTGCTCAGCGTACACCCACTACATGGAGGTAACCATAACTCATACCTGACACATGTGTTCGTTATGCTGCCCCACTTGCCAGCCTCCGTATGTTATGTAAACATAACTATCAATCAACATTCGCAACTATTAATAGTTACGGATGCCATGCTAGCCTTTTTAGAGGAGAGAAGACAAAGATAGGGCCTGCGGCACTTCACTCCTCGGGCGAAACGTAGAAGTATAAAAACTCTACTACCATAATCATTCAATAGAAGAAATATGTTTTATAGTTATAGTTATAGATGATTTGTGACATATCAAGATGTAATATATTATTATAGAAGTTCTAAGACATCTTCAGAAACATCTGCCAAGGCAATGGCCGTATATGTTAATAATAGTACGGAAAGTCCGTGTAGATTATTAGGACTAAACGATTAATTCTTGTTTCTTAACAAAATTCTGTGGGGTGCGATACCCGGTTATAAAGGAGCAAATTTTAACGGTTAAAGTTCTACAGATAAAATGAAATTACTCACATCAGTTTAATTATACAGTGAGCCGAGGCTGAAACAAAGAAAATTTAGCACGTTAAGAGTATAATGGAGATTTTACTTTATCAATGCCAAGGTCGAAAAAATGTGTTACTAATTTTGCTAATCTTATTGGTTGATTTTCAATAAGATAAATATTGCTTGGCGGTTTAAATATCGCAGCAAAAATAATTATTAATTAAGGCGTGTTGTAGCGTGTTAGATTTTCGGGACTTGACTAACTACTATTATTAAAAGATAAACATAAAAATATTGATTATAGTAACAGTTTTAGTATTATCGTGT
>DWTW01001326.1:0-12902 GCA_018246275.1 Papilio slateri
CTAAAACTATTTTACGAACAGAACAAAGACAAACCATACGATAAAGTTGATAAGTAAAAAACCATCTTGCAATGCTTGTAGGATAAATATTAAGAAAAATTAAGAAACACCTTTAAAGTGTAAAAGAAATAAAAAGAAACAACAAAAGGTTACATAATTTACAACACTGCTTATGTTAAAACAAATGAAATGAGATTTTTAAGACAAACAATTGAAAAATAAAAAACATCATTTCAGAATGTTGAATAAAAGCAAAAAAAAACAGGTTTTAATTAAAATATGAGTTTTTAAATAAAAGCAGAACGTTCACCTGACATTTTTACAAACAACAACACCGACTGGACTGATTATTGTAATATAAGTAAAATCCTTTTAGCTTTGCGTTTGCTTTCGTATTTGAAACCATTACACTAAGGTGGCGCGTGTGGGTAAACTTCACTAGCTAAGCAATAACCTGGTACTATGTGCATAGTATCAGACACAGACGGTGGAAATAGACACAAGGTGATACCCACCTAGACCTAGAGAGACCTAGAGAGAATTTCTCCCTGCAAGGGTCCGTAGTGAACCCTATAATCCCAGGAGTATTAAAATTCCTGCAGAATAACTCGAGACCTAAATTCGACGATAACAGCGCGCTTGCATAGCGTACAAAAAGTATACGTTGTAAAAGAATCTAACGAGACTCACGAAAATGCTTACCTACCTCGCTCGCCGTATAGAAGGGCGCACGCGGGGATTGAGAAGTGAATTGGTCGATCGAAGTGAATCTCATGTTAATGTACACGCATTGCATAAATGTCAATCGAGTCTAAAAATTAATTCTGTTTACAAGAGTGTTTTTTTTTTCCTGCCCTTTTCCTGCAGGGTGATCGGTACAGTAGGACCAAAGTACTGTCTTGGTTTTGGCTATAGTTTTTTAACGGCCGGCCGCCTGCCTGACGACAGTTTACAAAAGTGGAATAACAATTCAAAAACCAAACACAAGTAAGGAAATACGAAGTCATATGCAATTAATTTACAACAACTATACGTTGACGCATGTAAAGAAAAATAAGATTGAACTAAAGTAATTAAGACACCGCCAAACAAGTAGACGGAAATATATTTGATTGATTGCTAGAGGGACGCAGGAGGAGGAAACGTACCACCGTCCGTATCAAAACATTGCTAACCTAACTAATTAAGTGCATGTCCGTCCTATCGTTTTTATTATATTTTTTATTATCCTTTTTTACGGACGACATCGGAATACGGATCCGACATCTGGCTTCAACATTAAACATAAATCTCTTTTATTGTGTTTAAAATTAATGCGGCCCATGTCGTTAATGTTCTTGGAGATTACAAGTGTTTGGTAACAGGTTTAATTTGACGTAAAGTTTAAATTTGTAATAACTATGTTACTTTTTTAATATTTGGGACCTAATTAACGGTGCAAGAAGAAAAAGGTTGGCTAAAGTAGCTCAGGATGAAGTTTCGATTGTACTGTAATCCTGGTATATAAAGTAAATTTGAAGACAGGCGTGAAGTAGAAGTACGCTTCTGCGTTTCGTCTGATGACTATAGTGCCGAAGGCCCAATTTCAGTCCTCTTGCCTTTCCCATTCTTTCCTAATAAGGATAGGATGGGAAGGGGAAGAGGATTGGGCAGGGAGGGTATGAATGGGAGAAGGAAATATTCTTTTTCCAGTCTATCCTCTCTGTCCATAAAAGGTAGGCAACGCATCTGCGACTCATTTGCTTGTTTCGGATGCCCATGGGTAGCGGTCACTTAACACCAGGTGACCCGCTTGCTCATTTGCCACCTAATTCTATAAAAAAAAATTAAGAATAAATAAAAACGAGCGTTACAGGAATCGCATATGATGTGTTACATCTGAAATCTCATCTTGGTAATGAGCAATATTACCATTATATACCAACCTTTGGGAAAACGAGTTGGTACCATCTGATGGCCAACTTTAGCACCGCATGCGGTCATTGGTCAAATCAAATAGCGTTTCTTCAGGTTCCTGCTACACATTCTGCGTTCGTTTTTACGAAATGCACTCCCTGCAATTCACTCCTTCAAATCCCTAAAAGCAGGAAAGCAAGAGAAAATATATTACACATTATATATGAGAAAATCAGTTATAGAAGGGATTTTATTTTATGGTATTTGGCCTACAAATATTATAAATTATTTGAATAATCATTTTTATTATCTTCATCTGCCAAAACAGCTGTGGACGCAACCCTCCAACAAGGATCGCCACAAGATCGGTTCCTCGTCCAGACTCCCGCAACCTTGACCAGATTGCAGTGCATCTTGTGGCACGAACGCTGCGTTACCGCCATTCCAGATTATTTTAATCTTTTCGGTTATCCGTTTTATTAGCGATGTACGAAAAATAATGAGTAACATTTTAGCGTGCGTTTCGACAAAATTATCAGTAGTTCTAGAAAATTGATCGTCTTATTTGATCTGATCACGGGTTGTGAGTTTATTTTTGGAGAACAGCAATGGCAGCTTCACATTTTCGCGGTAAACCTAATACAAATAAGACTAGCTATAAATAATTTTATATAAGCATGAAATCAAGGCTTTTTCGACATTGATTCAATTTATTTTATGCATAAATTTGACCCACGTGTAAATTAAAGAAAGCATCAAGATCAAGGTTTTTTCATCTTTGTTGTAATGTTCCCATTGAGATGAAGGTAACTTATATGTTACATTCTAACAAGGTTTTTTAATATTATATTAACTGTTTGAAGCATTTCGCTACTTCCATAGTCACATTTCGTGACAGACGGAAGTTAGTAATTTAGAAATTTTTATTTAGATTAGATTAGACATTTAGAAATTAGAACAAAAGTTTTTTGCTGCGTTAAAGCAAAATTTACAACAAAACAGTTTTAATACAAACTCTATTAATCTAGATAATCTAAAACCTTAAATACTAAATCATCAAATACCTGTAGCGTTTAATAATACAAATAAATAATGACAATAAACCTGTACAAAAAATTCTGTATACAAAAATATTAACAAAATTATTCACAGATCCTTTAAAGTTTGAAAATTGTTTTTTTATAAAATTGTCCATCCAATGTATTGCCTAAAACTGTATATAGAGCTGGTTTCTAGTACTATAAAAATTAACAATGTAATTAATTTAAGAAACTGATTGCTGAATTAATTATAAAATCGTGAACTAAAATTAAACCAGTTTTATGGCCCTACTAAAAATTAATTGATTATATTAACGTTCAAAATGGTTTGAATCGTTAGATACTTATTTGAAAACGAAATATAAACCGCTAAATTTAATTGTTAATTTTTATTTTATAGACGTTCACTAAAATCTACTCTGTGTGTTACAAATTTTCTTCTTTCAGATCTCGTGCTAAGGTAAGTTATCTTAACAAATAATTGGAGTATACATTGTCTACAACAGCTGGTTTTTATTTCACAAAGAGCCTGGAAAGCCTATTCACCTAGTCGTAGTAGTAGTGTAGTGATAGAAGGTATTAATACGGTGCTACCCTGTGTTATAACTAAAGTCTATTGGCTTAATAACTTTGGTCGTACTCACCCATATGGCGAGCGTAGTCTTTGGTACTCTAAACATTCACATATAACTTGTTGTCATCCCTGCTTTTTTTATAGAGAAAGAGAGAGACAACAATGTTTTATGTGATGTTTTCAGCAGTGTGCACTCGCAGTTACTGTTACCGTGACCGTGTGCATGTGAAAAGGGCCTACCAGTTTCATTTGTGATGATTGTTTCATCCCTTTTCGATCCCCTCCTTCTATATCTATCAACCTTCTATATTCATACATGAGGGCAAAGCATTTGCCACTTATCAGGCTGTTTCGGTTGTGCTTAACTGTGACCACAATCAGGTGAACTACTTGCTCGCTTATATCGATATCGTATCGATTCCTATAGAGTAAGGCACTGAACCATTTTGCCTCGTAAGAAAAGATTGACTTTTTTTCCAATATTACTATAGAAATTTCAAAGACACCGAAAAAAGATCAATATTATAATTTACTCGGCTATTATCACAAAACTGCATAGGATAGTAATTAAGTACGAGCTCCATTTATTTAGAAAAAAAGTCTGTAATCCGAAACACGCAATGAAACCCGAGCACTCATTGCGTCCGAACGCAAAACTAGCCAGTCAGGGGCGGCCTTTTTGCCATAGCGATCATGTCGTCGTTTTTTGTAACTTATACTTTCATAAGCTTAACTTCTCAGTATTACCCGAAGCACGGACAGACAGACAGAAGTGGTACTACAAAAACATCAGTGCCGTCACTCAATCGTTCCGTGCTCGGCGTCGTAACGCTATCGTATATATCAACATGTCCATATTTGAACAAAAATTAAAGAGTTACACTGCCTGCCTACTGTGTTATGCGTTCCTGGTACTTCGCATTGTTTAATAATTGGTCTGTAAACAGTTGAAATTGGGTTCTTGTGTGTATCTGGAGTATGTAAAGTCATGCGGTACGTAATTACTACAATTTTTCCACGATTTTTCTTTATTTTTAAAGTTAACGATGATAGCTAGACAGATAGTATAAGAAAAGGAATTGTAAAATAGCTTGTAATTGTAATGTAAAATAGTTAAAAAATTGTAATGTAAAATAGTTTGTAATTGTGATATAATTAATAACGTGATGTTGTCGTGGGTAGTAATTAGCGGTGAGAGGGAAAATATGTTAGGCGTGACGGACAGTGGATCTATAGCCCCGGTACTCCTTTCGTGCATCCATATGCATGAAAGGAGTACTGGGGCTATGCAAAACGGAAAACCGTTATCACTGACATGCAAATAGTTCTGGAATGGTTATAGTCAATTTTTTATCGGAGAAGGTAGCGGTAGCGGGTCATCTTATATTATGTGACCACTACCTAATGTTACGTGGCCACTACCCGTAGGCGTCCGCAACAAGCTAATGAGTCGCAGATGTGTTGGTTATAATAGACAGAACATGCGATAGACAGGAAAAAGGATATTTCATTTTCCTAGTCATCCCCTCCCCGTCCAATCCTCATCCCCTTCCAAACCTATCCTTGTTAGAAAAGGGTGGGAAAGGGATAAAAACTGAAATTGGGCCTCCGGCCAATAGCGTAAATGTTATCAATTATATAACGACGATCATCATCGACGATCGAACGACGATAGAGATCTCTTCTAAGTCTAGATTTTTTTTGGATCTCGACAATAACTATTCATTGAAACAGGTAAAAATTGTTTATTTTTTATTGTTTTTACATCTGAAATTAGATAACGATTGATATCTCTGTTCATTCCAATTGGATTTAAAAACATTAGCAATGACGTCATCATCAATATAAACACACCGCCGGTAATAAACACACTCAGATCAAATGTAAACCAACTCTTGCGGTATTTCAATTGACTTGCCAGCCGTAGACAAATTAAAAGCAAAGACTTACGAGTTAAGTTACCATTACAATGTAGCTCTGTAATGAGATATAGTGGATTGGTATCGAGGGTACGCACTGGCAGCGGGCAATTCGTGCATGAAAATGCGAATAAAAGTCCCACTAGAGTTTCATTCGTGCATTCACCTAAACAATGATTAAGACATAGGCTTTTGTAATTAATACACTTAGTGGGATCATTAATATTTTATACTAGGTTACAAAAAAACTAAAGTTATTTCAACAAACAAAGGACCGAATGGAATTACTTCTTACATTTATTTCCTGAAGGTATATCTAGAAGGAGACGACGAAAAGTTAAATGATCACATCCCCAACCCGCCATAAAACAATAAAATCCCAATGATACACAACAATAAAGAATATAATGCAATACACGGCACAGTCATAATACAATTTCTTTTGATTGCAACAAACATCCTTCGTCATCTCCAGCCAACATGTTCACCGCCTGACGTTCCGCTTCCCTCATGTCGCAGTGTAGGTCGGTTCCTTGCCGCTCTCATAGTCTCTACTAGACTGTTGGTCCATCTTATGGGAGTTCCACCTACCCTGCGTCGTCTTGTACTAGGCAACCGTTTTGGAACCTTTTGGTCCCATCGTCCGTTCATCATCGTTCGACGAGCAATGTAACCGGCTCAATGCCACTTAAGTATAGCAACTCTTTAGACATCTTTACTAAACTTCTTATACATGAGGAGTAATGCAACAAACACAATTAATTTCTTTCAATATTGATGAGTTAGTGATATATGATCGTTCGAGGATGTCTGCGTCACCTATTTGATAATAATATAAATATAAACTTTCGCAGTACGTAACAAGCGTACGATGTTGTAACAAGCTAAACGAGTCGTTTCCGTCAACGCAGGATGAATAAGCGATAACGGTATTCGTTAGAGAACTGCTAAATATGGGGAATGAAGACCTATATTCTTTTTTTTATATATGAGAAGGGGGCAAACGAGCAGCGGGAACGCCAAAGCGATCATCGCCGCCCATGGACATCTGCAACACCCGAGGATCTGCAGATACGTTGCCGGTCTTTGAGAGAAAATTATATCAAATATATATTCAATATATTAATAATTCAAAATATATATAAATCCTTTTTATATTCAACGCCCGTTGGCATAATACAACGGAAAATTTGTTTTAAAATATATTACTATACACTGGACGATAAATATTTAGTTATAACAAACTATATCTTTGAGCATAGCAAGTAAAAAGCGATGCTCGGAAAACTTATTACCTTGAACACCCTGTAGTCGTTTGGAAGAGGTCTTTTATGCATTATTCTTACTTTGTATAACCATGATCTATAACACTTACAGTTGATACGCTGAGCCCTATTTGTGTCCACATGTGACTGATCCAGGTATTAATTAAGTACAGGTCTAGTTCAACCTTGAACTTAGTATGTTACATACTACAACTATATGAATGTCGTAGAGACGATGGTCAATGTTCGATCGATGTATGAGCCCGCAACAACGACATCTGTCGCGCGAAAGGCGGCCCGGCTGGACCGGTGACATAAAACGGCCTCACAGAAGACAGGCGTGAAGTAGAAATATTTTGCGTTTCATCTGATGAATGATGGTGTCGGAGGCCCAATTTCAGTCCTCTTCCCTTTCCTATCCTTTCCTTATAAGGATTGTCCCATCCCATGGGAAGAGGATTGGACGGCGACAGGATGAATAGAGAAAGGAAATCTCCTCTGTCCATAGGCAACGCATTTTTGCTTGTCTATGGGAAGAAGTCACTTAACATCAGGCGTCTCGCCAGCTCGTTTGCTACCCTTTTCCATAAAAAAAATACAATTTTATAAGTAGTTAAATGCCCTATGTTCGAAACCATACACAGAATAAGAATAATAAAGGATTTTCCACTTACCATCATTTTAACGGCAGTTTCCTTATACAAGGCAGCCAACATGAAGTAATCCATTTCCTTATTTAATAAAAAAAATAAGTAAACAATAAAAAAAAACAAAAATACATAAAAGCATAATTATACACATTTTAAATACGATAAACAACTACATTACATCGTAACAACAAATGCAAAGTTGTATTATGATATATTTTTTGAGATAATATATAATAAACTGGATAGAATATAAATATTAATTTTCTTCTTCATGCTTGATCTCTTGTAGAAGTGATGAAGTAGCTGGGATGAGCAGAAGATTGGCAAACCCAAGAGCACGGTATGAAGTTCCTACAAGGTGTGCATACGTAGGAACTCTATACCTCGCTAGTGGCAATCACCAGTCCGATCTTCTTTTTATTTCTTCTCTGTCTTCGCTCTTTCTTTTTTTCCTTTCTTTTTCCTGATACGCACACAATTATAAAGAGAAAAGTAAATGAATATAATAGAAAACATAGGAACTTACAAACTTGTAAACACGGGATGACATTTCCTAAATTCGTTTGAAAGCACTAACAACTTTCAGATATAGCAGGACATACTTGCTACATCTGAAAGTTTATACATAATAGGGTAAAAGTTATAAGGTAACATAAGAAATAAATAAAACAAATAACCATTTTTTTAAGCAAATATAGTCAGTCATTAAGAATGCACAAGATCAGAGTGGCTCCAGTATGGCCAGCATGTAGGACAGACAGACATATTAAACATTTATTATATTTTATCAATGAGGGATAGTTAGATCTTAGTAATAACGATCTGTAGATATTCAGTATAAATGTACAGGAGTATAGATTTGTTATACACAAATAACCCTTCGCAAGATTTACCGCCGCACGCAATTTCTCCCGGCCGACGCGCTAAAAACGAAATTATCATTTGAATAAAACAGCTGCCGTGCGCAACCCCTGTAATTAAATTTACGTAGGTATCCACAATTACCATATTTTATCCCGAAGACGGGATTTGCTGTAAGCAGATAAGTTTTTCAACCCCTTCGCGGTATGGTAATTTTTATAGACGCTCCGTGGGAAGCCTTTACCGCGATTACCATGAGAAAATTTTTAATTTATGAATCTAAGAAAGTGTTATACGAGTTGTTATTGTTATTCGACGCCCTTGAGAATGAGGAAATGTACTTTGTTCAGTGATAATTTATAACACGACAAGTTTGTACCTGTACCACAAAATGATATTTATTCCACTGTCGTGTTATAACGCCCTTGAAATCAAACAGAGCCGAGTAATCATACTAGTAAATGGTAACTGAACTTACCTACGGGAGACGTATATGCAAAATGCTATGTTGCTTTGGTTAATATTTCTATTTTATTGTGTTAATACAAAGAAAGAAAAATAACCAGGAGTCTTTCTTCGTGTTCGTTGTAAACATAAATGTATATCATTACTGATTTTAAATGTCGATATACTTGCAATAAACAAGTCAGGGCAATAAAAACTGTTCGAACTACACATGCTCCCTTATAAAGTACATAAAATAATTAGTGTGTTGTGCAAACAGTCGCTAAACGTACGGTCGAAAGGTAATCATTGGTAAACTGCGAGATGGTCCCCTTCAGTTTTAGTGCTGCGTTCGCCACGCACTTGCCCTCAGGCGGTGTGCACACATGTTCTTTAAAGTTCAATATTAATGAGCTGTAACGCTGCCACTGACAAGTTTTCACCCCGGTTTATAATTATTTCGACGGCGGGTGGTATCGTGACGCCCACTATAACTTGATCTGCGGCATTTCCTACAAATATTCGCGGACTTTATAATTTCGTCGAGGATAACTGAGGGCCGGAGGCGGTATTAAAATGGCAATCCTGTTGATTAAAATATGATATCTACATGTATGCTTGTAATGTTATAATGACTTTAAATTACGGCTAATTTTAACAATTTATTGTGGCGGTTTATCAATGTTTTAATATTGAAGCTTATTGTTAGTGTGAAAGGCGGCAACAGGTTTTTAAATAATTTTTAATTTATAAATATAGATACTTTACGATTCCCTGATCGGACAGGTTTACTTCAGTGGACAGGAGCAGATGTCCTCTGTTGATTCTCGGCACAAGCTTCAATAATATTGGTAATAATGAATATCTTAGAAAAACAACATTTCTGAAACAGCGTACTGCGGTAAAATTTGGCCAAGACATTTAGAGTAGTCAAGACAGTACAAGAGTTATAGAAATATAACAAAGAACCACAACAGTATGCTAACGATAGACAAAGAAGATAATACATAAATATCTGACGGTAAAATACTAAATAGTTATTTAGAAGAAATAATAAACAGAAAAATTAAATTTAATAATGAAACGTATGCTAGTCAATTGACTAATTAAGAGCTCGGCAAAATTAACATAAGGAAAATGTTAAATTTTTGTGATAATGTGCACAAAAAGTTACTAACGACGTTGATACTTGTATTAATCATTACAAAGACCTACCGTACGAGGTGTACGCGAAGAGAAATGAAGCCAATAACTTTTAACGACTACACATTCAACTTAATTAAGAAACATATATGTAAACAAAAAGGCTTTTTGAATTGTACACGAATGGGTCTTAAATTTTAACTGCTGTAAACATACATGTCATCGTTTGTTTGGGTACTAAAACAAGAAAAACACATAATTACGACACTTTTTTAAAAAGAATTGGTTCATCAAGTTTACCTACGATGATTTCCTAAATAATAACTGAAATACTTGTTATTGGAAACATTATCAAAATCGAAGTCGCATTCTTCTTGTATTATGATCCCTAAGATTCACGAGACCTTTTTTGAGTTAGAGTTAGTTAGTTAGAGAGGATAAGAAATACGTCGATATTATTTTTGAATTTTTGTATTGAATAAGCACACTGAATAGGTATTTGAATATGCACTTAAAATAAATGGAATTGGATTCCATCTTGAAGTTACGCCAAAGTCAGTGATTATTCTGTCTACGATGACAGTAATAAGACTACAGCTATTATCTCGAAGAATGATCATAAAGGTGCGTTCAGACGGGGCGTCGCAACGGCGGTTACCAAATCCCGCTCATTTCGGGGATTTGCAGTTGAAATTAGTTCGCAAATCTCTGGCTTACTTCGATCTCCCTCCGGTACAAATGTACATGGTAAGGGATGTATAAATAACCCGATGAAGGTTTTAAGGCGTGTTTGTGATGTCGTTTAGTATACATGGAATTTATACTTATCTCAGATGAGTTCTCTGAATATTTTGACCAATTCGTGGTAGGCTATACGGTCTTTATCGTGTTTATTTGGTTTTAAATGTGACAGGGGGTGAACCTAATGATATATTTAGATTTAAAATAGCTCGTGAATTGGACATATATGGATTTATCTAAGAATCAAACCCATGACCAGACATCACTAAAACTTACCATAACAGTAACTTTAAAAATATACTTATTCGCTCAAGTAAGCATGTGATTGTGCGAAAAACAAAAAAAGAAAAAATAACAACACGCTAACAAATAACGTACCGTGACAAACGAGCACTCGTGAAACGAAAGTTTGTGTGAAAGGCAAGTACAAAGCGATAAATCACATTCGCCGAGCCTAATTCCAGCTAAATATGTACGAACGGCTCAATTGAAACACCGCGCTATGTAATGCGACGCTCGGCCACGCGCGGGTACACTCAACGACAAAAATGCTGAACTTATATACAAAAACATTCGTTATACATATTGATATAAAAATTACTTCAACTCTTTTACATTTATAGTGATAAAAAAATAGTCAGGAGAGAAAGACGGAAACTGAACTTTTTTTAAATAATTTTCGTGTTGGTATTAATAGGATCCGTACGTAAAAAGAACATGGATGAATGTGGAGAAAACGTTGACCGTACAGAATGGGATTAATGAAATTATATTAAATTTAAATTATCGTCATCAAAAGGACCAAACACCTTTTATACATTTTATAATTTCTTAAGATACAGCCTGAGTAGAAGGATTAAAAACAAAAAAAATAGAATCGATTTTTGTGGGGTCCGTTAATGTAAAGCCCTAATCGCATTCCTTTAAAAATAATGTAAATTAACTGCCTTAACTGTACGACAGGCGGATCGGAAATATAGTGTGGAAGCGGCCTTAGCTCGCGTGCGGTGCGGTAGTTTGGTATAGCATCTACGCTCAATAAATACGTATTTGACGCTCAATGCGTATATCACCACTTCACGAATGTTACAGACTACCTAGTAACTCACTTGTTAGAGCACCTAAATGTTATCCTCCCTCCAGTTCACGGTTCAATACGAGCTAAAGCAAAAAGATACATAAAAATGTTTTAGATTTTGAGATTGGCGATGATTGCGTACAGCGTAATGTTATCTCTATCGTAGCAAGATTAAAATATGAACATGCTTTATTTATTAAAAAGTGAGAATGAAACTATTGTAGATACCTCACGTTTGAACGAAGCGGTTTAAATTTTCGTTTATTGTGCTACAGCAATGACGTGAGCTTCAAGAGAAGAGCGAATTAACTAAGTGGTTAAAGTGGACTCGACCGTTATTTCAATAAATAAAAAAGGTGAAACAAGTTACTACTTTTGGAACAGCGACATACAGACAGACACCTGGAGTATTGTTTTTTTTTCTACATATCCCAACCGAGCATGAAATATACGGGGTATTGTGTTGTAACAGTTTTAGTTCGGTGACTGTCAGTGCGAAGTGGGCACTAGTGAAGCGTGACGTGATGAACTAATTGGTGCAAATGAAAATAAAACTGAACGCAACAATGAGTACGAATCGGAACGGTCACTCGCAACAGACATGTGTCAATTACTAATGGCAACACTGGATGTAATAAAGACAAACTAGTAATATAAGATATTAATGAGATTGAATTTCCAGACGGCAGATAATGATTTTTTGAAGTATGTGCGATCAGTACACTGTACTGCTAAGACAGAGATGGATGCATCATTTGTCATGTTCGTTCATGAAAATTATTAGATATGTGTATAACCGATTAGATTTGCTCCAATTAAAAGAAAATTATTTAGAGTTCCCGCCAAAAGTCTGTTCTTACATGGTCTTTATTTCTCGAATATTGCTACACGTAGGACAATTTTAAAGTACAAAAAGTTTTTAACTTTGATCTTACTCATGTTTAAAAAGTTACGCACCACTTGCCTGCTGCCAAAAATGGATGAGTGCCTTTATGGTGGTGACAGTACACGCGCGCTCCGTATTCCAATGTTACAAGCACAATTAAAACATTATATGCATCGAGCTACGCCGCATAAAACTATCGATTTTGTGACTACGTGTACGAACATTAACAGTATTTATTCATTGGTTGTTGGAAAATAATATATTAGAAGATTTCCTCGTAACATAAGCGAGAATAATTACACGTAATGCGTATATTATAAGTTGATTTAGATTTTGATTGCGGAACGTAAAGCGATGAATTGGATTCGAGACGCGGAGGACCGGACGTGGTGGAAGGCATTGCAG
>DWTW01001327.1:0-12900 GCA_018246275.1 Papilio slateri
GCAGAAGCGTACGTCTACTTCACGCCTGTCTTCTGTCAGGTCGTGGTATTTTACCGGTCGAGCCGGCCCATTCGTGCGACTGATGTTGTTGTTGCAGACTCTACCACTGTTAAATTACCATTACTACCATTATTAATATTTCATTTAGCCACATTATCCATCTTATCGATTCAAATTAAATTAATTTGTAAAAATTATTTAAATATATTGTTATACTTTCTCATATATTTCCAATGTTTACACCTTGTATCCATCTTTACGATTAGTATACTATACAATGTTATGAAATTTGTCTGTCTGTTAAATAGCTTAAAATGATATAAACATGGTAAAGCTCACCCATATTTGAAGTTTAACACGTTTGTCGTGGCGGAATACAGTCTTCACCTTGAAGTCAATGCCGACCGTGGACACGAAGGCCGAAGTAAAGGAATCATCCGCGTAGCGAAATAAGAAACTGAAATTTTATTAAGGATATTTTGAATTTTAAAAATATAAAAGCATCGTACCAAACTTCTTATATTCTCGTAATTTATAACTAAACATAAACTCTATTATTATAAAAGAAATTAACATTAATAACTAATTTAGTTCATTGAGATATTGAATAGAAAAAATACCTAGTCTTCCCGACGGAACTGTTTCCAATGATGAGAAGCTTGAACATGTAATCAAAGTTCTGGTCGCCGGCATCCTTCTGCCACTTGATATCAGCTCCGCCCATCTAAAATAAACAAATAAAAAAATATTGTTGTTTTATAAAACATAGAATAATGTACCTTACTACTTCTAAGTAACCTCTCCATTTTCTGATGCAGGAAATTCAGGTTTAATACATTTTTCTGCAAAATTTTCGCTAATAATCATATTTCAACTGTCATAGACAATTATATCTGCATAATACAACTCTTTGGTGCTAATTCCCATGAACGAATAAGCTATTCCAGTATATACAGCATTTTCAAATGGTTTGTCGCGGCTAAATTTAGACTATAAAAGTATTGGTTAGAGTTGTATTTACTTTACACGTTGACTGTACCGCCATTTAAGTTCAACACATTTTGTTATCTCTGTCGTTTCCAACTGGAAATGTGCTTTAGCTGTACGTTCCCCATATCATAATACTGATTAGAAGCTGTACCTAATTGTTTTAATACAAAAAATATACTTTACTGCATTTGTTTGCATCTTTCCACACAAGTTACAATGGTTTTATATATATAGGAAACCTCCCTGGTGCTCTCTCTCTCTTTTTCTTCTAGTCTTGATTTTTTTCGTTCTTTCTTCTAGTATATAGTTTTTAGCTCTTAATTCAATCTCGATATTGTTAAATCGAATAGATCTAATCCTAATTGTTCTCAGTGAGACAATCCGTAGGGAACATAAGTATTTCTTTTTATGTTTTATATTATCCTATGTATTTTTTTTATCTTTTGTTTCTAAATATATCATTAAATTAATAAAAAAAAAACATTTGTTCATTACAAACTTTACTCTTTAACAGAAATACTGAAAGGGCTCAAAGTCTGAATGGTGATTAAGAAGACATTGAGATATACACTACAATACTAAGCTGTTACCATTTGTAAATTGTATTTAATTCTACTCAAAATAATAGTCTTATAAGAAATAAGTAATTCCACCCGAAACAAGTTGTTAATAACATCACAACAAAGAAATAAAACTTTATTCTATTGAAAATCAAAAACATGGGCGTGCTTTTATATTACCTAGTTATTATAAGTGTACGCTTATAGGTTAGGTTAACTTCTGTACAGTTTACAATTAAATTCTACAACATACGAACTCGTCCATATAGCGAAATAATAATAATAGGAAATTTAAGAGATACGCAATAGCTTCTTTCGTCTATTTTAATGCGGCCCTCGAGACGCTAGCTAGATATTATCAGTCAAAAGACGACCACTCCTGGACGTGGAATTTTCCTCTAAGCTTCTTTATTACGAGGCTAATATCCCACAAAGGAGTATTAACGACATTATCGATGGACACGAATCATCTAGTCTAAGCCAATTACTAGCAGCATCTCGTCGAGATCTGAAATAGTAATTATCGTAGCCCGTAGATTATATCGATAGAAGTAAAAATATTGATGATAAATAAATCGATGTGATCGGTAAATAAAAGACTATAACCATTAGGCGACTATAAAAGATTATTGAGACAGTAACGTGGTACCCGGAAACACCAATAAGATAATGAGGCCAAAGTGTTGACGCTACATGTTGAAAAAATAATAATCTTCAGAAAATTAATCTTGTGAGTTTATAATCGGACATTAAATATCTTAAGATATCACCCCTTAATTTACAATTTATTTAACTGGTAGAAATATTATAAATCGATTGACGCGTTAACTATATTAAAAATCAGTTTTCCTTTCAGCATAATATTTGCAAAATTATTTACAGGAAAATTAAAATATCATTCATTAGTTATTCAGAACATTGCCCGCTTTAGGTTCCGTTAACATGATAAACAGCGTCAAGTCATTCAGTGAAGTCGTAAATTAAAAAGTATAATGACTACCCATGGCTTTTAAGTAAGTATTGAAGTTTACGGAAAAATACATACGTACATTGTATTTGTATTTGCATTATTATGAATTCGTATTTAAATAAATTGTAAGGATTTTAAAATAATGACACAAAAATAAGCGCTTGCAATCATTGGGATCATATGATAAATCAATCTGAAGGGGTAATCAAAGAAAAACAAGATTTTAAATTTTTGATCTTTAACAAAATCATATAAGAACATATTTATTTGCTTAAAGTTAACGATTTCTTAGCTAGAGAAAATATCCGATAGGTTTACCACCTGCCACCTGTAGTAAAAACTATTAAGGAATATATTTAAAATATTTTTATTTGTATACATGACAGTCTTCTACAAGCCACCGTAATAATATAATATTCATTATTTTAATAAATATATTTAATATTACACCGTTTATTACATTTTACTTTGCCCCCTCCTTATTCTCCATTATTAATATGATTTAATGATTACAAAGGATATTTAATCATTTTCAAACTTTGAGAATAACTAACTTTATATACCAAGGAGCAATCGAAGGACAACCTATTCATACATAAAAATAACCTTTTTTGGATCATTTTTAATAAAATACATTCGCACTTTTTACTCACATTCTATGCTGAGTAAATTTCAAGTAATTTGATCCTTGGTATATCCGTAACAGGTAAAATTATCAAATGTGATGCATTAAGCTATTATTAATAGCGATTTATATGTTACGTGTAACAGAAATGAAAATAAAATGTAACGTTACAAAACATAGTCCAATACTTTGCTGTGTCTTTTAAAATTCTAGAACATCGATACCTTATCTCGTCTTTCTTTACATATTTAGTCAATTTCTGTGGACGATAGGAATTAATCATATCTTAAAAATTTTGGTACTCAAAATTATTTATACATTTATTTGATTTTTTTAGTAAATTCAAAAATTTAGTGTTCTCATATAAATAAACCATATCACTAAGAATAAAAGTTAATAATTTATTGCTGTGTAATGGTGAAGAAATATTATTACATCAAATGTTTAAAAATCCGCACAAGAACTTTAAATAATGTTCGAGTTTGATAAAAAAGCATTTTAAATATTTCATTGTAAGACAGAAAATGGTAGAATAAAGATTAAGGAAAAATAAAATGTGGTTTCAAAGGTATAATTATAGAAGATTCCGTGGCCGTCCTTAAAGCATCGTAGGCGTAACAGTGAACGATCTCAAGTTGAGAGGAAAATTTATCCGGAGTCGTATTTGCAATTATGATATAGGTCTTATAATTATGTAATAGTCAAGACATTTGTTAAATAAATATGTCTAATGATAAGAACAAATAAAAATATTGTAAGAACTGTACAAAAAAACCTTTCTTTAATTATTTACTATAGATTTGTTAAAAAATCTCAATTAGAGCAAAATAATAACAATAATATAGTATATTTTTACAAGCACATATTGTGATAACATATTTAAACAAAATCAAAATCAACGTGCATATGCGATCTATGGTACAAGTTAATTTGATGTTTTAATATACCAACCTTTAATTAGTTCTTGACTTCGATTGTAGAGGGTTCCTCTGTATTTATATTTTATCACCAGACTGGCTATCGGCGGTGCAAGGGTACGACTCTCCACCTATAGCTATCTCTTTTAGATACGCATCACGCAGTAGGAGCAGATGTCAGAGTTTTACGCGGCTATCGATTTTTTGTAGATACTTTGTAACTTTTCCGATGGCACAACACTTACTGAAAATCTATAAGATATTTATTCGACCTTTAACAATTCAATGCTGCCAGCTCGTTGCTTCAAAAAGGAAATCGATACTTGAAAAATGACTCTTTCGTAATCTCTCGCTCCAATTCGACTCAACACTTCTAATACATGGTTTTTATTTTTTTACACCAATTAGTATCTTTGAGGAACTATTCAATATATATATATGGAAAAAAACTTAGCCCTCGGTTGAGCTGTTTCGCGCTCACAGCTGTTAACTACGTCCTGGGGTCTCATCTAGTGTCACGGGAGAGGGAAGGAAATCTAAGATGGCGGCGGTTGCGCGCGCAACCTTCCCCAGCTTGTCAAGTTTTTACTCGCGGACGTGTCCTCATTGGCAACAAACCACAGCTAGGGCTGCCCAATTTTTATAAGTGGCGCTTAGCTGTTGACACAGTTTGAGCTCGATTTAAACAATTGTTTAGATACGATTTACGGGAAAAATAAATGTTGTTTTGCGAAACCAGAGTACAGCTTTTTTAGTACATTGCATTATGCATCTTTCTTTACACTTTCAGTATCACGAATAATTTGTACTTAATAACTGAAAGTGAAATAACACAATATCAAAATTCTTCAACACATAAAATTTGTTCTCTCATTTGTAAAGGTTGTATGGACTTAGTTTTAGGCAGTCAGATCGTGTCGAAATGACCACGATTTACAATATGTAGGTACATGAAACTTAGGTTTTGCATTTTAATGTAGGTTTTGCTCATTAATAGTAAGAGCTGGAAAAGTAAGTGTTTTAAAAGAAATTTGTCCTTTGAAAGATATTCTACCCGATATCAGCTTTATATAACACGAAGATCTGAAGGATAACCTTAACCAGGTTATCCTTCAGGTATTCCTTAAAGCCAGTAAGTAAAAGGGCACGTTTAAAACTGATGAAACTAACTTATTCTTTTTAGTTTTAAGCATAATTTCAGTCTAACCTAACATATTCATAACTGAAGTATGAGAGAATAAAGTAATCTAAGAAATGTTATATAATATTTTCATGTAACACTCGGTCCAATCTGCGATGGGTGGGTTCTCGTTTTGCAGACAAAGATGTATAAAGCCTTGACCTCAGTTTGACCTAATTTTAAGCAACTCTCGCATTTCATTCGGCGTTACATTTTCTCGTTACATTTGTCTAATTAAAGAGAGAATTAAACGTAGTTTAAATAAATTAAAAAATATGTATATGTAGGTCATGTCTTTCAAATTTTAATTTAAAAAATATTTAAACTATCCTTAAGTTACATGAAATAATTCATTTCCTGTTTTTAATTTCTTTTTGATTTTAATGTATATCTATGGATAACTATGTAAGTATAATGCATTTATTTTTAAAATTTTTTGCAAGAAATAGAAATATGCGCCATCTATACAATGACTGCGTAATTAATTTCGTTGTCATTTCACAAACGCGTGCAAATTAATTATTTCATTTGAGGAGTTCGAGGTGATTTCATTAGATGTCGCGATTAAATCCTGTCTTCATTGAATGCGAGTGCTTCTACTAGATGGAGTAGATAGGGTTGCCAAACACTAACTTACTACTTACTTTATAATAACGTTTCTTACTTTAGTTTTGATAAATATATTTTATACTTTGCATAAAAATAAAGTATGCTAAAATACTTTATTGCAAATGTTTACTGTGATGCACAGGACAAAAGTCTTTTATTCGTAGTTCAGAATTGATTATCTATTAAATTCTTATTGAAAGGGCCGAAACCTTTTTTCCTCAAAACGAGTTGGCAACCCTAGGAGCAGAGCAGAGCAGAGCAGAATTCAAATTAATTCCAATCCAAATGTTAATCAAATATAGAACTGTGTAATTTGTGAATATTATATAAAGTAAAATTTTGAAACCCCACCCATTATTGATAGCTGATGTATTGTATATAATAAGAAAGGGACCAATGTCGCCATGTTGCAACGTATCGAAATTGAGTACTGTAATCCTTAGCTGCCAGCACACAAAAAAACTATTAAAATACTGGGATCGCTGTGGTAAAAACAAAGCTGTCCCGATTTTATGATTAAGAAAGTTTTTCACTGTATTAAAACCTCTTTTAATCTTAATAATCTAATTTTGAAATGAAATCCTTACGTATTATTCGAGCTACCCAAAAATATTTCTTCATTTTTTTAATGCTTATTTTATTTTAATCGAGTGCCAACAATTGTAACAGTAAAAGTTCTATTTTCCAATTTATTGGCATTTTTATCATACATTCGTACTAATAGTTTTGTTTTGCGATGTTTTTTTAGGTTCACGTTTTTCATGATATATTAATTTTGATACGTTCTCATACAATCATATAATTCTTAGTTACATTATCTATCCTTATATAAATAATCTCAAAAAGACACATTTAGCAAATTACAACCATATGCCTTACAACGAAAGGATATTAGTTAATTGATTTTCGATTAAATAAACTTTTCGTTCTTTCTATCCTACTCTACTAGATACTGCTACATCTTTATGCGCTATGTTGCATGAAAGTACCTATCATATGACGTCAATCCCTATCTCGTTCTGACGTAAAACGAGACATTTACATACACAATTATTAATTAGATAGATATAATATATTTTTTGTACCCACGATGATGACGTACACCGACTATCGATTACGGTTACAGCGATTCGGCGTACTATTTCGCCTGCGGCGCCTGTGTGGAAGTGGACTGGCTTTCTGCACTTCTTGCACCCTTTGATGCAATTTCTTCAGGCTTACATATGTATGACACTGAAATCTTGTTCACAAAAGCACGAGCGCACCGCGGGCACGTCAAACCCGACTATATAATTATATGTAATGCCCCTCGAAATTATAGAACGAATACAGGAGGTGTTAATATATCCTTCCCTGGTGATATCAACGGGTAGCATACAGATGTGATCAAAATGGAAAGCAGCAAATGCACTTTAATTATCTTATGCACTGTGGTAGTATAACGGGGAATCCATGTTATCTGACAATCGGCAATTGGAATCTCGGCTGTCTTTTACTAATTAATTTTGCATTATTCGTCATCTAAGCAATTGCCAAAATATACAGAATATGGTGATAGTTTTAGTCCTAGTTTAGTTAGTCTGTCCCCCTTCCCATTAGCCCCTGTCACATTAGCCTCATAAGCTGGGACAAGAGTGGTTTGCGATTAAGATTAAAATTACTTTTAATAGATTAAAAAGTAATAGGTAATGTTTTATTGGCAATGCAACTTAACAAACTATGACATTATTCCATAAGCATTCATCACCTGTTCACATTAAATATAACATCGAAATGTCCTCAGTTATAAATATATCTGCAGCATTTGCTACCACGACTACACTAAGAGACTATTTTTGGGACTTGTTCAATATATTGTGGAACTGCGCGACGAAAATATTTGCGCCAGTTCTTCTGCATTGAATTATCTTAATTGGAACATAGCGAGGCAGGGAATTCCGCATCAGAACAACAACTATAAATACAGTAAAGTGCCTTTTAGCAGTGATTTATTGCCTGAAATATGTATAACAAACAGTTCTGTTACAGTTTCATGTAATTGATTAATAGATAGAACATTCTTCAATATTGTACACTAGCTATGCGTGCTTGACGTCGCCCCGCGGATTTAAATATTGCACGTCAATAATTATATAAAATAAAGCCTTTGCTATTTCGGGTCAAGTAGCTTTCTAATAGTCAAATAATTAATAGTTTCATTATAGTATATATCATTTCATTCATAGTTGTGGAAGTTAACTTTATATTGGGCGAATGATGTGATAAAAAAAAAACAACAAAACTTTCCTTTATAATTTTAATATATATAATCCAGCTCCCATTAAGATTTGTTTCCCAATTAATCATGTCATCAATACGTACAGCGTGTTCTCTTATTTCAAGGCAACGAATTATAAGAGTACGTCAATATAGAAGCGAAAATTGTGATCGTACAATCGACCTTTGAATGTCGTCAAGTATTTTGTATGCTCTCGGTCGTGGTCGTGATCCAAGGAAATGTCGCGCGGACTAGAATAGACTCGGCGTCGACAGTTGGCATAATGACGTCACCGCGCGTCATGTGATGCGTCTACGCACAAAACAAACACTAAGGGAAGGTCCGACGTAATTATGTTTTTCATTCTATTTATTTTATTGCAGCATTTAAAAAAAAATAAAAAAGTGAGGTGTGACACTGTTACTTTTAATGTAAGCAACATTAAAAGTAACAGTGTCACACCTTTATCACTATACAAATACCACTTTGAAACCCATTGGAGAATATTACAATCCAGGTAGATAAGTTCCGATGCTTTTAACTTTATTCTTAAGCAGACTCTTCGCAGACAAACTGCAGATGCGTTGCCATGCTCTGTGCCTTCGTATATTTCGTGCCGGTATTGTGTCGTCTGGATTTCCGTGTCAAATCGATCCATTTAGGCAAGAGCTATCGCTGATGTTCGGCTCTATAATTGTTCTAGGCATAGTTTTAGGACATACCAGGATCCAGAGACGTTTAATTTTTACATCACAAGCCTAGAGCTCGCGGTCTCCCCAAAACAGCAGTACGTTATGTTTTTTTTCTATTTGTGTTGTGTGTGTGTCTTCAAATTGTTCGTCACTCTTTCTTACCAAAAGGAATAATTAAACCTATTTAACCTGGTATTCTCTAAGATCGTGGTAACTATTATAATAAAAATGTTAAGTATAACATTTTTAAATGCCACTCGTTTACTCCAGCCAACAATACACTTTACAGAGTAGAGAATCGAGTATCTACTAAGGATGTGACCTACTTCAGTCACATCGTTGTAATCATATGAGACACGATTTTCAAGTGTAAATATTTTGGCTATAAGACATTTTGCATTTTCTATTTTACTTATAAAGTTGGAAAAGCTAAAAAAGATCTCATTCATTTATCTACTAATTTTATACACATAATCTTAACACATTCTCTCTTTGTGATATAATTTAAATCATCGCTTAATATACACAAAATTCAACCGGCCATTTCTATTTCTGGTCGGCTCTACTGGTCTCGCTTAATCGCTTAAAAATATATAAAATAATTATAAGGGGTTTTTCAACAAGAACTTTATTTTCTAACATGTTAAAAAACTATCATGTTATTCTAATGCCATGCACATGGGCATATTGGAATAATATGTTATTTAGTTTCAACTATTTATTTGTTGACATAGCAGTAGTACAAATTTTGACAATGCTCATATCACATCGTCCTTCTGAGTCCGTTATTAAGAATTTGGTCATACTGTGCCAACACCAACGCGTGTTCGACCGATTTTAAAATTGTCGCATTTGCGTTTTTCTTTTTCATATCCAAGAGCAACTGTTGAGAAACCGTTGCATACTGAACGTGTCACTGTAAGTTGTAGAGGCGTGCATGGGCCATTTTTTTTCTCGAAAATTCGGCTGGAAATGCGATTACGGTGAATGCATTTCGGTATCTAGAAATGTTAACAAGTAAATTTTGGCCTTTTATTGATGATATGGATATCACTGACCGTTGGTTCCAACAAGACGGCGGTACATGACACACAGCCACCGAAACAATGATACCAAATTTCACGAAATTCAGCTGTTAATTGGCCGCCCAAATTTTGAAGTTATACTTCTTTTGGCGCATTTAGAAAAAATATGAAAGTAAAATATTTACGATGCGCGTGCACACAACCAAAAAGCGACATGATGAAGTTAGCTGATAACTGTCTCACAAGTTTCCGTGAAAACTCGTAACAATATATAAAATATTTTCTCAAATATTCATAAATATACATGAGTGTATGTGATTTTAAATTATATATATGGTGGTGAATTGTAAAAAATCGTGATAAAAGTGACTTTTATCTTAAAAAAACTTTTTATGTAGATTTATAGATTTGAGGTTAGTTATCGGTATATATTCTTTTTATTTGTTTACATTTTAAACGATTATAATTGCATTATTGTTTACAAAAAAATTTATTCCACTTTTACTAGGTATCTCACTTGATTACGTACACTGATATAAAAAATATATTCTTTTGGTGATTTTTTACTAATCACTATATAATTTATTTTATTAGTTTATCATTCCTTTTATAACTAAAGAGTTGTGGCGTACCGAATGAAATCTTTAGCTATTTTTGTTCTGTTACGCCAAAGAAGTTTTCCTTCTTACGTACGTACATAAGAACAGACACACGTTTTTGGTTGTTACGGGACTATGTTAAAGATATAGTATACAGAGCCAATCGAGTCGATTGCAGCCTTGAAACTTAAAAGCCGTGACGCGATTCTTCGTTCGAACTTTTTCCAATACAATGAAAAGTTGCATAATTTTCATATAAATTCTTTGTTCTATATTGATTTGAAAAACAAAGTTCTTGTTGATAAACCCTATACTTTGTTGAAAGTCCATAAAATAGCCGTCAGTCGTACTGATGGATCTTGTTTAGTGACGCCGCCAACGTGAGAGGAATTCCGTGTGCGTTGTCGTCCTTAATGAGAAATAGAAAAGGGAAAATATGAAAGACGGATTGTTTTCCGAGTAAATTGCCTAAATATTTTTTAACAAATTTGCATTTTATGATGGCTATACTATATTTATAATTCACTAGCGGCCCGCCCCGGTTTCGCACGGGTAATTAACAAAAAGTTCAAAAATTCATCTATCGTCTATGTTATCAGAGATAATGTAGGATTCTAATCGGTCCGGTAGTTTCAGAGCTTATTCATATCAAACAAACAATCAAATCTTTCCTCTTTATAATATTAGCATAGATATAGATATCCATAATAATTTACATTTTTATTAATTAGTATCGTCATCACTCTCCTGCCCTTTTCCCACTTTATATGTGGTCGGCACAACATGATTTCTTCTTCCCCGCCTTTTTATCAACCATCATCTCAGTAGATGACTACTAAGATGACATGAATAAGAGAGAACTGATCTTTTCTCATTCATCTTTCACGCAATCCATCCATCTTTTCTCAGATCTACCTCTACCAACATATCCCTTCACATTCATATCTAAAACTCCCTTTGATACATGCCATGCTTCCCTCCTCATAACACGTCCATACTATGCTAAACTATTGCTCGATAAGATTTAGTACCACATATATTCGCTAAAGATATCAAACGCTTTGAAGACATAAGACGATATAACCGCTTAGGCCAAACAGTAACAGTCAATGAACTACTTATAGAGGTCGGCCGTAAAACGTTACAGTTTTCACTCAAGCGATAGTG
The DNA here is from genome assembly GCA_018246275.1 of Papilio slateri. Lineage (NCBI taxonomy): Eukaryota > Metazoa > Arthropoda > Insecta > Lepidoptera > Papilionidae > Papilio > Papilio slateri. Next base: position 11,592 of record DWTW01001327.1, read on the forward strand.
AAAATCTGGGGAATAGATATAAAAAAAGTTTTGACATCATATTTGAGGTCATTTAACATTTTGCCAAGTTTTTCTCGAAAATATTTTTTTGTATACAGGTGTCCTGGTACAACAAACACAAGTTGGGTCACCTACCAGACAAAAAAAGTGACTTTAGTAAAAATGTTTCAAATTTCGATATATTGAGTTGTTTTTTTAATATTTTTTTTTCAAAAACGAAAAATCCCTTTATATAATATAATAGATAGCAGATAATTTTCTTATTATTTTTACTTACTCTCGTTTAATTGTTATACAAGATTCAAATATCATTTTAATCAATTTCGTTGGGAAAAGATAAAACCGACTTGAGTTGTTAAAAAACGAAAATTTAAAAATTATTTTTCGAAAATTTTTCTTCCACAGTTAAAAAAATGTACTGAGCTGACTCAACTATTGCATAAATAAGTTTCCTTTTTAAATAGTCGTTTCAAAAAGGTACAACACAGCCTACTTTTTTCTGGAAAAAAGTTTTATGTAAATATTTTTATGTCAATGGGGGCTAAACGACACTAAAATCTAAAATTCAGATTTAAATTGAAATTACACTTTTTAGCAATCATTGACATGGAAATTTGTTAGCTAACCTTGTAATTATAACTTGTGCTTAGTAATCATTACTTACTTTTCTTTCACGGTACATAAGTATTATCCAAATGAGCCCTTACTTGAATAGGCAGGGGAAGGGGAAAGGGCAGCCGTTGTTTTTTAAATATTCTGAATAATTTTCGAAGTTGACAACATTAAATTTTATTTATAAGATAAAGTGCTTTTAAAAAAGTTATACTTATATCCTTTTACATTTTTCCTGTCTCTTTTTCTAGAATCGTTTGTTTAGTCACAGACATGAAGAAGAAGAAGAAAATGAAGTACCATCACGCATAAGAAATAAACAAAGAACGTGAAAGTAAATCAAAACCTCCTCGTATTAATTAACATTCTGCATTGGAAAATACTAGATTCCACGAAAACTGATTTAGCGTCCGCCTACGTTCTAGTTAATAAAACAAAGATTTTATTTTAAGCACTTATACGCTTTGAGAATAAGTATATATTATGTGAACCAAATAAAAATCTTATTATTGATTTTTTTATTTTATTTACGCTTATTACTTAAAACTTAATTAACGTGTATTATATAATATTATTGTTGCTTCTTCACTGTTGATCTATCATTGTGTCTAAATATAATGTTATTAGTTAACCATTATCTTTTTGAACCTAATTATTTTTTTAAGAATTATATCTATATCTATATATTATATATATA
>DWTW01001328.1:0-12895 GCA_018246275.1 Papilio slateri
ATATATATGTATATGTATATATGCAAACGCCTTATGAAAGGAGTTACGCGTACGTTACGTGCGATAATTTAAAATCAAAGTGTACTTCAGACTATAGGGATGTCTTGTCTGGTTAATCCACTAAATAAATAAAGATGCATAATGAGCTTTAAATTTTTTCACCTTCAATAGTTGTGGTTTCGGAGCTACCAGTAGCTGCTTCTGAAGATGTATCCACACTACTTGTTGAGTTATCTGAAGTTTTCGATAATAGTTTTGTGCTGGAAATAGTGACAGTCGTTTCTTCGGATGCACGCGGAGCGGAATATAATGGTTTCTTGCTACTTATGGGAATAAATTCCCCAGTCAGTTCCTTTTCAGTTTCATCGGTTGTAGACTCCGTTGTGTCAGTGATGGATGTAAATACTGTTGTTTCGTCAGTGAAATATGTGCTAGTGGATCCGCTGCCCGTTTCATCAGTGGTCCAAAGATCAGTGGGATCTGAGAAATTAAACAATTAACGAGATGTATTAGAAAATGTAACAGCATCCAAAGTACTCTGTATCTAAAGTGATATCTACGAACCTGATCCTGATCCAGATTCAAGCGTGAATTGAGCTTCATAATCAGTGGAACCTTCATCATCTGTAAAAGGTTTTTAATAATAACGATTTTACAAAGTCTTTATTTAAAATATAATTAATTCGAAATAAATATAATACCAGTGACTGGACTATCGCTGAACATTACGTCTTCAATCTGAAAACAAATCAAAAGAATAACGAGTTTAGTGAAGATGAGCAGGATGAGAAAGGGCTTGGTAGATTTCAGTATGAGCAACACTATGAATACAGGCTGATTTCATAGAGTTTATTAGGATTCAAGCGACTAAACTAGACGTAATGCTAAAGTGGAGTGTGGAGACACGCCCGCCTGAAATAATGAATACTTTGGTGAACGTTCATAAGATTTCCGAAAGTAATCCAGGAGCTGCTCCTCATTTACAACATTTTGGGCTGGCCACCGAAAAGATTTTAGTGTCTCCTACCAATTTTTATTTCTTTCGCATTTTGATCATGCTATTTTTTTTTAGTGTCATCTTCTATTAAATGTTAGCGGCTATGATGGTTACTTGGACACTTACATAAAATGATGGATGTCTTGCAATGGAACAAACAGAGTACTATGCATTTAAATTAGAGATAATTCATCTATTACAGAATGCATACCGTGACGCCACCGCTAGATATGACTTCCTCAGCACCAGCCTCAGGGTAGTCTTCTTCAATACATTCTTCGTAGTCGTAGAAATCTTCAGCCGCAGTCGTAGTTTTCGCCGGCGTCGTCTTTGTGTCATCTTGTTGAAACAAGAAAAAATACATACACGTTTTTATGGAACTAGGTGGCGAACATGCAAGCACTTGATGTGAAGTGACCATCGCTCCCCATGGACATCCACAATAAGCAAATGAGTTGTAAATGTTTTGCCAGCCTTTTGCCAGGCGCCAACTTGTGGATTTTCACCGTACCCCAAAAGACGCAGTTTTTCAACAAAAAATGAAATATCGTGAGTCTTCATTTACACCATTGGAATACTCAACGATTTGTTACGAAAAGACGTTTAACCGTCGCAGTACAAAACAAGCTGTCACTTATTATTGCTGTATTGCGGTGGTTTGCGGCTAATCGTAGTATATCAACCATACCATAGAATAGATGAAAACTTAAAGATTTTCATTTTTTTTGTGGTTAATCTATGTTTTTTCGCCGCGCTGCAAAAGACCACAAGCGGCCACCTAGAAGGAAATAACGAGAGACGAAGATTGGAATTGAGGCTGCAGCACTTTGCTCTTTAAATCAAACAGAGAAGCACAAAATACACCTACTTCGCGCCTCTCTTCTCTAAGGCCCATTCATGGAACGGATGTTACTGCTGTGAAGCTCTGTGGAGCTCACCACTGTTAATCGTTCATCGCTTTGATTGATTGAGCATGTCTTCGTGTGGTATTTGACAATACTTACTGTTGCAAGGCTCCGTATTGCAAGTCTGCATCTTGTCCAGTATGGTGTCCTCAGAACATGTTTTCATTTCCACCCCCCCACTCAAGCACATCACGCGACGGAACTGTTGACCGCCGCCGCAATCTTTTGAACACTGTACAAATAGGTAATTCAGAAATTATGGAACCCTAAAGCAGTACTGTAAATTATCAGTCTTAAAATTTTTAAATGTGTGTGTATGTACACTGACAAAAGTTGTAGATGTGTTGACTGTTACCTGTGCTTTTAGCATGAAAGGTAATGTTTTTACTCTTGTTAAAGTACACATATCCAATCGCTAAATTATATTTTTATAAATAAAGAAAGTGCCTTACATTAGACCATGGTCCAGCGAACCATTTGGCGTCGCATTTCTCCGAGGATATTTCACAGGGCTTGGTATCGTTGTAGCGCATCTTGCTGTCGCAGCGGTCGTCGTCCACTTTGACCACCGACGCGCCATCGAATAGACCGCAGAATACTCGCCGGCTCTGGATACCTTTCCCGCACTCCACTGAACACTGGACCAAAAGTATTTTTCTGCCAATTACATCGGTCTCAGAAGACCACATTTTCGGTCCGTCATACGTATGAATATAGCATAACGGTCAACCGTACTTTTTAGCACAAATCAGAGCACATCTAGGGGCGTGGCTCTATTAGAGATCTCATAACTTTTTAACAGTAAAATAATTAGGACCTTGCGAGTCTTGGCAACCAATTTAACATGAAATGTTTTTGGTGGGATATTATGATATTCTTCACAGGACTTGCTTAAAATAAAATAATTCCGCGCAGCAATTGTCGCTAAATTTATTTTTCCTAAAACTATGTTTTTGTTATGTCCATGTTACACTGGTCAAAGTGCAAAATATCCCCCTTTTACTACCATAAAAAACAACGACAAACAAAATGTTCTACTCTAGACAAAAAAAAAATAACAAGTTAACCTTAACTTACCTTGCTCCACTGGGTCGCGTACCACAAGAGCTGGCAGGAGGGCAGTTTTGTACGGTCGCAAGGCTCCTCTAACACCGGTGGTGGGTGGTACAAGCAAAAGCTGGAGTTCACCACTTCGTGCATGCTGGTGGCGCAGTGAGCCACGCGCGTACGCACGGAAGAAGTGCACGTGTCACACTGAAATATTGAAAATCGTAATATTGTATATATACTATACATTTTGACTCCAGCGGACAATGCTGCTCGCTTCTAGACGTCTAAGTAATATGTCTGTTATGATATTTCACGCAATGATCTGTGGCATATATCCCGAAAACCAAACGGTATACTGAAGTGGAACATGATATACATACTAATGATTCGTAGATAAATATATACTATCATGGTTTTACACGAGTGAAGGCTACCAAATTGTACTCACCCCTGACCAGTCAGAGAGTACCCAGTCGACGCCCACGCAAGGGCGCAACATGCAACTCTGCTCCGTGGCCGGTTTTTCCTCATCACACATTGAGTCCTCGAACACTTCCACCTTGCCGTTAATCCTCTGATGGCAGACCACTTGGCGAGTCTGTTTGCCTTCGTCACACAGTTTGTCGCACTGCAGAGATTATGTAAATTAAATGAAAGTACCAAGTTACCAGTCACAGTACTCGAAGGTGTAATAAGACTAAAGTTTAGAGTAAGCAGTGACATGAAAAATAAATTTGTTGAAACATTCACGCCCGAAATTAGTATTCCTTTTTATTTCTACACTAAACTACGAGTAATAGTAAGTACTATAAGTAGAATACTGTTATTTCTACTTCAATCACTAGATACTTAGCCTTTTGGTGAGACACAAAATTAACATTTAATTTTGTAATTTAAAATTTCGTTGTGTATTTTATTTAATTTTTAATATTGCAAAACCAGAAAAAAGTCGCGGAAATCAGCTAGTTTCTAATAAAATGAAAAGCTTATTTATTTCAATATATTTACCGGTTTCCAGGGGCCAGCGAACCAAGTGGGGCAGCTGGCGTTCCTGTTGCATTCTTGGTACAGTTCGGGCTTGGGGCCGAACAGCTCGAAGCACTCCTTGTCCGCCACTATCGACTGCAGCCTAAAGGTACCATCCATACCATTAATGTGATATCTAGTTGCATCAATTAAAAAGGTGGACAGAGACTACGAGGGTATGAATAACACGGTTTAGGTACACGTGATTGATTTTTAACAGAAATATTTATATAGGTCTAATTTGACAATATATCAGCTATTGTTGAGTTCCGATTTCTCTTTGCTTCCGTAGTGATTACTTCACTAAACTTTCGGTAAATAAATGACAGCACATCTTGGTTGATATATTTTTTTGACGATTTGGTGATTTTAGACCTCGGCGAATAATTTTTTTAGCGCAGGCTAGAGAGGCCGTTATCAGAAATATAAATGAGTTCATATTGGATTTTACCCATTAACGATGATCTTCTGGCAGTAGACTTGTCTGGACCTGCTGCCCCCTTCACCGCAGGGCTTGGAGCACGGGCCCCAGGGTTCCTCCACCCAGCGCGGCGGGCAGGGGACGGTGTTGCAGGACTGATTGGTGACAGGCTTGAGGCCGCCGTCGCACAGGCTGTCCTCTACCACGTCTAGTTCTTCTCGCGATCGACACGTCACTTGTCGAGTCTGGGTTCCTGAAGCATTAAGAAATAAAATGTGATTTAAATATTGAATGTGTTGAAAAAAGTAAAAGTTGACAAATTACGGATAAAAAAAAAAAACTTGACTTATTTATTGTCGTGAGAGCCCTATAGAATAAGTTATTGTATGTAATAAGCCGAGTACAAACATGCTCGCATGAAAACCTTAATTTTTTATATTTCGAATCAAATATGTTCAGCAAACATTTAATGTTTCAGCTTAATACTGGATTAATCAGAGCCTATAATATAACAAAGTATAGTACTAGTATATCTTAAATTATGATGAAAAATAATAAGAAAAGAAGAATGTAAAACAGGGAAGAGAAAGAAGAAGCAGCGTGTAACACAGATTGCGTACCTCCGCCACAGGTGGCGCTGCAGGGAGAGAAGTCCCCGTACACCCAGTTGTACTGTTGGTCGGTCGGTGGCGCCAGGGCAGCGGGCAGGCTGTACTCGTACTCGATGCCCACGTTCTCGTCTTGTAGTAGGAGCTGGGATAAAAAGTTGCCAGTCAAACTTCTCGCTGTTTTTGATGTATTTTATTACTCCGCATTCGCCTTTTATGATAGACAGAAGTGATAAGGTGTTTGATTAGCCAGTATGCTTTGAAACCAAGGCGAGCGTATGGTGTATCATTTATTAGCGAAGCGTATACTGCCATAGCACGTACTGACCGAGAGGTACAAGGGTTCCGTGGTGGGTCCGAGGCAGCGCAGCTTGTCGGGCGCAGCGAAGCCTTGTTGGCTTCGCTCGTAGTGCCAGGTGACGCCGGCTACCGTCAGGCTGCGTGGGAAGTCAATGTGGTACTCCCCGTTCAGATAGTACACGTTGTCTTCCTTTGATCTTAACGCTGAAATACAAAATTCATAAGAATGGTAACCTTGTAGAATTTATTACCTATACGAGTATTTTATTATTTACCCAAGTAATTGTTTGATGCTCGCACTTCCGTAATATAAATGCTGGTCGAACCTTGAGGTATTAGCAAGAGGTCGTTGTAACCTGTAAATTAAACAACACTTTGTTAAACACCGTAGAAAGTACAATAGAAAAATTAAATAAGCTGCAGAGGAATGTATGGTACAAGTGGGATTTACGAGGAAGGTAAAAGTGATAGTAAGAATTTATAAAATTAATCGGTACATTTTTTATGAAGGAATTTGGCAAAAGCTCAACCTAATGCTAAGCCACCAATACATATAAATATATAATAACACGACGACCACATCGGTTGTGGAGTATTAATATACCCCACGTTCCCCACCCTCATCCTTTTCTATTCCTTTCTCTTCCTTTTTTATCTGGACCTTCCAAAAGTATGAAGCATAGGGTAGTTTGTCATACTATCTGGCGAGCAACTTGCTTGAACGTTTGCCAGATTCTGCTATATAAATTAATATTTTTTACCTTTTCTCAGGTCGGGGCTGTCAATGATTCCGGAGATGGTGCGGCAGTTGGTGCCGTTGCCGCGGCACTCACGGCACTTGTCCTCGCGCGCGTTGGATCCCAGCATCATGTCGCAACCCACAGGCTGTGAACAGAAACATTAAATACTATATCAGTAACGAAGTTATAACTTTGAAGGTTACGCTTTTTTTTTGAAGAACCTAGTTACATACACATCCAGAAATAAATATCATATGTATTTGTTTCTAGACAGCAACATGGCGTAGACCTGTGTTGGCGTGGCCTTGCCAAAATACAAATGGCGCCCTGTGTCCCTTGGATCACGCACTCAATACAGAGGGCACCGATGTGTTTCGTAGGAGATCCCGGAGCCCTCTTATGTCGCACTCGCTGATGATTACCAAAGAGGTTGCCACGATGTAAATACAATTACTGCGCGTTACCTGACAGGTGCCATTGACACAGACGTCGAAAGACTCGTCACTGCACCTGGTGCCGTCCACCACCTTGGTCTTCTGGCGGAAGTAGAAGCGCTCACCGCGTGGCATGCAGTTCAACTCGCAGGGGTTCGGTGCGTTCGTGTACGGTAACCATCTGTAGACAACATTATGTGATGTTAGTTGCGAAACTCTCAAACTACATAAGATTCTAAAAAGTTATATATTTAATAGTGTGATAGAAGAATACGTACTTATATTTGATGCCCCTAAAGGCGACGTCATCGTACTCGGCGCACTGCTCGGCGCGGAAGTCACCGGCGTTGGGACAGTCTTGCGTCTGGCACGAGAAGTACTTGGTGTCGCCGCCCGTGCACAGAGGCTGACCTTCAGGACTGGAAATACCCAATAAAGTACAGTTACTTTACCACACACTTTACAGTACCAGTGTACATTGAAAATTTAGTCGCATACTTATGTTCGATTGTGCTGGGAAATGCCATTCCCAAAACGATCAGAAAAATCGGTGTTAGTTCACCAACTTTTTAGTTTACAAAATGACTCAATGGCAATATTTTAAGAGTTAGTTTGACTAACCTAACGTCTAGACATATTCGCTTTTGACTGGCGACGCCTCCGCCGCAGGTGCGGGAGCAGGGGCTGACCTCGCCCCACTCGCCCCAGGCGCCGGAGCCATCGCCCCCGGGTAGCACGTAGGACGCGGGCAGGTACAGCCCAGCGCCCTGTCGCCTGTGCCTGCTACGGTGACGTGATAGTTGCTGAAATAAAATAAACATTTTGTTTTTGTCAACAGTGTAGAGCCATCACTTTTTGTGTTGAGAGCAGAGAAAACGTTTACCATGTATGTCATTTGTTTAGTATCTTATGAAAATTCTATTTCATAAGAGTTTTCAATAGTAAACTCAAGTCAAATAAAAAGTTATAACAATATTGTGTTAACATAACATCAAATTGATGTCATAATCTCCAAATCAAGTTACGTAATAAATTCTATGAAGGTATAAATGCATTCGTTACTGAGACCAAAAATATTTTCCCACAGATTGTGCATTCATTGTGCGTACACCGTTACAATCTTATATTCATTATGTAATCTAAACGAATTGTTGGAACAGTTGATTGCTTCAATTTTTACAACATAGGAACTAATCTGATAATGAATTAATTACAAACATAAAAAACTAATTGAAATTTTTACATAAAAATTACTTGTAAAGTTTTCGTAAAGGTAGCTATAATTTAAAGTGCCTTCAATTAGCCTTATAGTTAATGGCACAATCTGTTAATGTTCTTCTTCTAGCTCTACAGCTCTTTGTGGGTATTGGCTTGGTCAAGCAATTTCTTCCACGTCGGTCTATGCGTGGCCACAGTCCTCCAATTCACTATCCCAACTTTCTTGGCGTTTCGACTCATACCATCCAACCAAAGAAGCTTTAGTCTTCCTCGACCTCGACGACTCTCGGGATTGGTCGCCATAAGACACTTGGACGCCCTGGGTTCATCCATTCGCTGCACTTGGCCAGCCCATATGGGTCTGTTCAGTTTAATGTCCACGTGAAGCTCTTGGTAGAGGTCATAAAGTTCCTGGTTACAATGGCTCCGCCAATGGTTGTCCTTGCATACATTTCCAAAGATGCGCTTTGGATTTTTCTCTCAAACGCCAGCAGCGCGTTCTCTTTCACTTTACTGAGAACCCATGTTTCGGAACCATAGGTGAGTATAGGTCTCAGAAACGTTTTGTAGCGTACTACTTTTATTTTCACTTGCCATTTCGGATATACCTGGCTATAATATCAATGTCGTCTGCATAGCCAAGGATTAGAACTGATTTATAGAATATCGTTACTGAAACTACGATCTTGGTATCTCTGATGCATTTAGCAGTACTACGTTCAAGAAAAGCATGAAAGTGCGTCGCCCTGTCGCACATCATTAGATTTTGTAAATGGTTCAGAAAAGTCTGACTGTAAATTTAACATACATTTTGTATTCTGTTAATGTCCTTCGTTAAAATACGCTGCAGCTGCAGTTTAAATACATAAGCTTGGTTCCATTTGTTTACAAGCTTAGCTAAGTTTTTAATTAAAAGAAGCTAATCTAACTTTTTACCAAACCGGCAACTATACCATACCGTTTATCGATACGCCACAAGTATGTTTAGGTACATTTATAACTAGAAAAAAATATTAATATACTCATATAATATTCTACTTTTATCATCCACTAAACTTATTTTAAATTGACAACCTTTTTTTTAGTAAATTTTTTTGTATGAAATTGACTTGTAAATAATTGCCATAGAATAAACACCATAACGAATCGGAGAATTACGAAATGTTCTTCATCCTTGACATGTGGATGGTGTTGGTTTGATTGGGCCGACTCCCGCACACAGAGCTCGCTCTATCGGACGTTGTCTGAGAAGTTTCCAATCGTAAAACTAAAGCTGGGCTTACATTTAACAAAAAACCGAAAGAGACGTTAATTATAATTTATATGATTACCATAATATTGCAATACTAATTAATTCGTGCGTTAATATTGCTTATGTATTAGATTATTTTATTATTACTACTATTTTTATAAGGAGGCAAACGAATAGCAACATCAGAGGAACTGCAGATGCCTTGCCGGCCTTTACGGAAGGAGTATGCTCTTCTTGAAGGACCCTAAGTCGTATTGGATTAGACATACCTCTGACGACAGATCATTATACAATGCGATTGCAGTTCCATAACTACAATTAATATTTAATTTAAATGGTCCATCCAACAAGTTAATTTAACTGTTAATTTATTTAGGTACGGGAGCAAGAATCTCATTGAGTGCACAGACCGTTTTCATAATTTAGTTCTTTATTATTATTATTCGACAAAATATTTAAAACTGCGTTGTAAACGCCGCTTATAATTTAAGATGCCGATCACCGCGGGAACCGTCCGCCGTAAGCTTTGGAACTGAATGTTTTGTAGATAAACAAGCATAGCCGGGGCGCGGAGGATGTCGAGAGTGTTGCAACGACGAGCACTCATTGACTTTAATAACAGATATTTGCCTTTCTTCTTCTTATAGCGAACAAAATGTCTGTATTTTTTTATACAGAATTTAAACTCACTTGTAAGAATTTAAGTATAGCTAAAAAGAAGACGTTATGACTAAAATTAAGAAAGCTTAGCGGCATTTTAAATGACGAACTACCGAAGATACAATGACAAGACAAAATGTTGTAAAATTTATTGACAATGTACATGGGGTACACAAGCTTATTTCGACCAGGTGAGCAGACACCCGTGAATATGTGTACGAAGAAACCGAGAGTAACGAGAGTGTTGTGTGAAAGAACCATGTTATAAATCTCTGTCTAATTCCCTAGATGACGGGCGTGAAATCTCCATCATTTTTTTTATTTCATACGTAGGTTCTAACAATATATTTTTCTACCATATAAAAATATTTGACCCGAACTCCGAAGTTTTTTCTTTATCATTAAAAGTTTTTGAATTTCATTCTTATGCCATAGATATACAATACGCTGTTACGACAAGACATCCTTAATGTGGTGGATATAAAGACAATGTCAAGTTGTTTCAACCCACGTTTTACAACAGCTTATTGGGGCCAAAGATGAGATCATCAGAGGCTTAATAGATAAGCTAGATATTTAATCATTATTAACTTTTAGAGAAAGGCATACGATCTTTATAAGGAAGTAGAAATCCTGATTTCCTTTTGTGATTTTCGTCATTTAGATTTTACTATGCTAGGGAAAAATATGCATATGTAAACTATGATTTTGTTTCTTCAAATTTATTTTACGTCCATGTTCCCAACAGCATATTTATAGATGTATTGATACTCTTTAGACTGTGCGGAGAAGGGAAGTTGACAGGAGTATAGGATGGGAAAGTGATCGGGCCTGCGGTACCGTATTCATCTGTCCAGGCGTAGAAGTAAACATCTGTATTTTGTGAGGATGGGATACTTCTATATTTCTTCTGGGTATGTATGTGTGACTGAACTTCTGCGAAACGTCTTCGATGATCTGTTGCTGTATTTGAGTGGGATGGTTTAGATTCACAAGTGGACCTGGTAGGTGGCGCTGCCATCGAGTTTCAGAACGCAAGACAACAGCCGCTGGATCGGCTAGTTAAAAAATATTCCCCTTGTTTTGAATATTCTTAAGATATTAAAATATCAGACATAATTCACTTACTAATAATTTGTTCACGTGTTGAATGAATCAATAAAACCTACTGTGAAAATGTTTATTTAAGAGCGCTTTCAGATGAGTGGTGATGGAACATTCTACATCAATGTGTTATTTTTACCATTGCGTTAAGTAACGTTAAGATAGAAACGTACTCTAGAGAAGCCATACGAAACTTATAAACATTAAAAATTTAAATAAATGAATTGACTCAGGCATCAGAGGTTTTTAAACTGCGGCCTACGTTAAAGTCCTACGTTTAACCCCTGATATATGTCGAGTTGAAATGAATGTATGAAAATAAAATTTTTAAGTGTATAAAGCAATAAATCATCGGCTAGTTGAGACTCCATAAAATTAATTGGTAAAACATCGTAGTTTTAAATGTATCCCGAAACAACAACCTCATAAATTGGCGCATTATGGTCGTGCGTGAGCCGCCCAAATTGGTCGCGACTCCCGAAATAGTGCTTTCTGTGCCGTTCGCTGACGAGACGCCAACACCGACGTCGTATGGCGGCGCCTCGACTGATTACATTTAAGACCTACGATCCTATCACGGTTGCAGTGATTAAGATATTGTTATGTTTTGTGCGTACTTATGTAAAAAAGGGTATTTACGGTTTCAGAAGTGTTTATATCCTTCATTACGAATTCTATAAAATGTACGTAATCATAAATATCAACAACTTACAAAAAAAAATTATAACACGTATTATGCTATGGATGCGATGCCTATTATGCTTTTTATTGTTGACGGTGAGTTTTTTTTACTTATTATTAAGAAAATTTATTTATCATATAAAAATATATTTATAAAAACCACAAAATAATAAGAATTTTAAATACAACACAAAAGACACAGCACAGATCTTGTTTTTACAAAAGTAATAAGTTTTGTTCGAGTGTTCAACCCTAACGCAAGACTATAATGTAATGATATCTGGCAATGACCTCACGCATTATAAGCGCATATTTTAAATTCCGTGAGGAGCCAGCGAGTTAAAGATGCGTCTTTGTAATTATTAAGAGCCGAAAGCTCAATGCGAGCAATGAGAGGGCAAACGTCTAGACTAGAATCCTATTCGGAGCGGACTGCGCCTGAAAAAGTATACTCTAATCCGAATTCGCAGAAATATTTTGTTTCTACCGGTAATCGTAACCAACACTTTAACAGACAGACCAACAGCACTCTAAGCAGCAATGATATGGTTAAAAATGTATATTAATTAACTTTTACATTTTAAACATTTATTTTGGTCTGTTTCTATTTTTGCCAGCTTTAATTTTTATTTACTGCTATTGGTCGATTAAATTAGTGCAAGTAAGGAATAAAAGTTTATAACTTAATGCCACTTTCTTGATACCATCTGAAATTCTAATCTAAACTATAGACTTTCTCCGCCTTGCTTCTATACAAAACCAATAAACAATAGAAAAAAAAAACTTATTACCGCTCTCTATAAGTGGTGATTTCTTTATTACCTCAACTTTGTTGCCTATTCAATGAATAACTTAATGTCAAAGTTCAATGAAGATATCACAAAAACATTCTTGACCGTGGTCTGAGGAGCTGTGCACTAAATTAAGTTTCTTATTGTTTTCGAATTTGAGATGAGAGTTTTAAGAAGATTGTCTAATCATCCACATTAAATAGACTATTGTTTGTTGGTAATCGATCAAGCGTCCGCTACGCGCCGCTAGATGGCGCTGCGACGGTCAAAGTCAAGGGCCGCGCGGTCAATAGCAGCATATCGTGGACTTGTGAAATACTATTTGTTTGTCTTAGGGCTGGCAAAAATAGAAGATATTAAAATATATTGCACGCAAGCAGCCTTGTAAAAGTTTTGGATTTTCAAAATAATAGTATTAGACCCTACATCTTTTAGCCCAATTGTATCCCAATTCAACTAAAAGACAGACTGAGAAAGCAATTACCTACCGTTCGCTTCTTTTATCCTAAACGAAAACAACTTCGTATATAAGTTGTTGTATCTTATATAAGAATCGGCCAAAGCCAAAACCAAACGATGGTAATTACATAAAAAAGCAAAAAGATATGTTAGAGTTTTAAACAAGAGTTCACGGATTAACTGCTGGGTAGATTAATGGCTGGTTTACACAGTGCGAACTAGCGTACGAGTCAGCCTTCCGAGTAGCTG
>DWTW01001329.1:0-12895 GCA_018246275.1 Papilio slateri
AATACGTTATATTTTACGTTACGTTATATTTTAATTTTTACTATTAACTTTTGACAGAACGAAGTCTGTCCGGGCAGCTAGTTGTCAATAAAGATGAGTGTCTTTGCTGTTAGCTGTTCGGCATTATTGTTTCTTTCGTTCGATTCCTCGTCGAGGCAAAATATTTAGGTCTGTTTTTCCAGTGTATGACAATAATGATGCTTACCGTGTGCAACATAAGGGACCTGATGTCAATATGATAAAACGTAATAAGGACAGATCTGGATTTGCCTATTGTGATAAAAAGATACAAATTAATAATAAGAATAAGATAAGAAATAATAATGAGGATTTTGAATCGGCACGATCATAGCACAACTCTTTCGCATACATGCGCTTTGGTTACATTGTCTCCTTTAGTATGTCACTAATCTGGTCAATATAAGTTCTTCTAGGACGTCAAATTTTTCTTCTTAAAACTTATAAAATTAAATTCTTACATAATTTAACTTAGGGCTCCCTTTACTTTTGCACGACATTATAGTCAACTTAGCTGTTGTTTTTTTCAATTCACGGTCATTATAATCAGATTATTAGATTTACTTGTATTTAAATATGGCTTATATAACGGTGAATGTGTTTGATAAATCCGGTGTCAATTCAGGTAGACTTGTCGGAAAGTATCGACAACATCCGTGCGGAAGTTTCCGCTTGTGTATTGATTACAGACGCATTCTCCCTCAGTTGACCGTATCCAATAACGGATACAGTCGCAAGATGTATGTATGAACCCACCTAAGGACTGTTACCTTTGGCTGTGGCATTAGAAAATTTTCTTAAGAATATTTTTTTTTACTTTTCTATAGATCTATTGAAACGTAAATAATTTAATTACATAGGCCTAATTAGATAACTAACCTTTTATATTAGAAACACTACGTAAAATAATTACCATTCTTTAATATACTTTTAACAAAACAACGGCCCAAGGACAAAGTGTTGATATTTATAACAAGTTTGGTTGCGTTTTTAAATGTAACTTATATTTTTTTTTGGCAAGAGGCGGGACCGAAAGGGTGAACTCAGACCGCCAAATATTGTTAATTATATCGAAATATTAATTTAAATAATATTTTCGTATTATACGTTTGAAAGCCCCCTATAATTCCTTTTATGGACATCGGTGAAAAATTTACAACAGTATCCGGACCTCACTTAAGACTATTTGCCGATCCCTCACCTAAACTAATATAGTACCGGGTGAGTCATCTTGACATGTAACTTTTCCCATCGTGCTTCATTGATTTACGTTTTCTTTTTCTTTTCAGCCGATAGTCGACCACTGCTGGACGTAGGCCTCCCCCAATGATCAAAGACAAAGATCGGTCTGCCGAGGTCCTTGCCGCCCTCATCCAATGGACTTCCGCAACTATGACCAGAGCATCGGTCCATCTTGTGGGAGGCCTACCTCCGCTGCGTCGACTTGTACGTGGCGTTTACGTTTTAACAAAAACAAATTTATAAATATTATTCAAGTCCCAATGATTGTTATATTATAATTTCAAGAAATGTTATAGCCATTAAGCAATATTAATTTTGTTTTATATTTTTGCACACTTAAGAGTAAGGGTATCTAAATTTACGAAACCATTTTAATAACTCTTGTAGAGTATGGAATAACCTTGGTTGCACGAAATGGGTTTATTTTTTAAAATAATAACCACTTATCGTTTAGTTACGCGACCATGAATTGCTTGACGTCATCATACGTGGTAAGGTTGCTAGCTGAGAGAAAGCCGAGCGCTCTTTCCCCTGCCTCCTCAAAGGTCACGCTTGTCATTCATGTTGTAACACATATAAATGTTAATAGCAACCTTGCTCGCTCGTTATATTGCTATTTGTAAAGTGAAGAGAAAATTAATCATCGCAGACTTCAAAGTAAAAGCTTCATGGACACTTTATTCTTATTTTTTTTACATCACAAAAATCTTATAAGTATTTTCTTTAATTCTGTAATGATTAATAATTACTACAACTACATTTTGTTGCGATCTACAATCCATTTGAAAGTAAAACGTTTTATATTATTGGATGAGCAATTTATGTATATATTTTTATTTATTTATTTCTTGTAACCTGGAAACGGCTCCAACTTTTTGCATAATTTTTTGTATTTAGATAAAGTTACTGAAAAACTCAAAAAAGTAATAATCAATTATAGAGACTTATTATGTCATACAGCGCCATCTTTAGTGACATCATCCGAATGTTAAATACCTTTTCCGTCAAAATATTATTTTATAAAAATAAAACGTCGACTAAAGCTCGATCGCCTGGGTACTCTATTATAGAGGAACGGTTAGATAGTTTGTAGCACGGATAAACTCCGAAACTACAAAAGCGATTACAATGATTTTCTCAACTTTAGAATGTTACATTGTCCAACATCTTTTTGTCACCTGATGTTAAGTGACCGCTACCCATAGGCATCTGCAACATGCTACTGAGTCGCAGATGCGTTGCCTAATGGACAGGAAAAAGGATATTTTCTTCTCTAATTCATACCCTCCCCGTCCAATCCTTATGAGGAAAGAATGGGAAAGGGAAGAGGACTCAAATTGGGCCTCCGGCACCTCACAAAGCATGTTGTTATCTCTGTTTTTTTTTTATAGAGAAAGAGAGATAACATCATGTTTTATGTGATGTTTTCAGCAGTGTGAACTCACGGTAATAAACAATAGATTGGTATAACAAGAACCTACCACTGGTCACAATCTATTTGTATGTTATTTACATACCAATGAATTAAATGATTTCATGATTCGATAGTAGATCACAACATGATAAAATTATCTTACATAACCTTAATTCATTAAATAATTTGCAAAAAAATCTATCGTTATAAGATACGCGTAACATTGAATAATAATCCGCAATTACGAAAACCGGACGCCGCTTTCTCCCTAACGCGGTGTGTCGTAACCTTACAAAACGGCTAGCTACACACACGGCTCACTTCCGAACTGTTGTGTATTGTGTTAATTTGGATTACACGTTTTTCTGTGCTATTTTATTTAGACGTAATGCTGCTATTCATGACGCAACATGCAAGAATAAGATCTGTAATTTCTACCGCACTCTTTAGCTCAAGAGCGAGAACCTATGTTTCGCCTGAATTGAAAACAATCTTATATAACTATTGTAGCATTATTCACACCACAGTTTAAAATTACCCGTTAAATGTAAGCGAATTGCTTTGTATAGTTAGCAATGTTAGTAGGATCTTACCTCCTGGCCGACTTGTCTATTAAATGGTTCTTGTGATAATCAAACTATGTACGCATTGTTACGCTGGCAGTTCAAGGATCGATTTTCGACCAACTCAAAGAATGGTTTTCATATAAGTAAATCACAAATCCCAACATACGGGTGTTTGTGTGGTCATGTTTGGTTGGTGTCCAAATCTATTTATTTACGTATTTTTTTCGACTTCAAGATGTTTTAATTTGAAAATTCACAAACCTGTAGAGGACTAATTACGATACAACTTTTTCTAACTTTATGATCAGGATATAAAAATAATTTTAAGTCTGAGAAAAGAACCACCTACTTAAAAATAAAAAAAAAACTGATCTATGTCAGACCTGTTATTTGTGTTTCTTTTAGTTCCTCAAACTAGAATTATTTAAATTATACTTACATCCAAGTTCATCGAAAAATTTCGATTTGTGCCTGCTTGAATCGAAATTGATATTTTTGTTGTCGCCTTTCAAAGTGGTCTCCACTTGCGTATCAGTATTCGTCACTTTGTCACTGTGTTTTTTCATTTTTTCATCACTCTGAATCACTTTTTGCAACTTCACTGGTACGTGGTGGTTAGCCGATTTGTACTTTAAATTTTTTAAATGTCCATTAGAGTCTAATATTGTTATATCTTCGTAATGATTGACGATATCTGAATCTTTCCCTACATTTTTAACTATTTCCGAATTAAACTTCTTTTCATTTAAAAGTCTTAAAAGTCCTGGATTACCATCGTCATGAATTATATTTTTACTATAAAACATATTCTCGTTCACTACGTCCGAATTTTCTTCTAAACTATCACATACTGCCGGCACTATTTTTTTTAATAAATGAATCAATATCACTAATTTGGCAGACGAAATTATAATGTTATTCATTATTAAGCTTTGTAAGCATTTGGTTGAGTTTATTATTATAATTGTTGCAAAAAATATTTCCTTTATCAACAACTTTATCAAAAAACATCTATTACTTACAGATTACAGAATAGTCACTGTTTTATTACCTTGAGTTACAATTTCACTATTTAACATCCAAAACGGTTTTTAAAACAGATAATTACCGTCCGTTTCCGAAAAATTGTATATAACGTACGCGGTGGCAAGTGACAGACTATCGATAGGAGAGTTATAGATTTTATATAAAAAAGCGAAAGCGCTCGACAGCCGCGGAGCTGAGACGCGGTCGCACGAGTGGCCGAAATTCGATCGTTGACAAGCGAGTTTGGAGAAATGTGTTTACATAACCATTTATAACAACTAAAACTACATCCGCCTACAACAAAAATGCAATTAAAACGTAGTTAAAAGGTCCTTGCCACGAACAGGACGATTACGTAACGTTTGCACTCAATATCTGTCGATTTTAACGCACGGATACCTTTTTTAATAACAGAACATATATTATTATTAATAAATTTTTACTGTTATTAAGACACAGATATGATTTCAGTTACATATAATACAGTTTCAGTTCAGTTCAGTTCACAGTTTACTCTTGTTGGTCATCATCTCCCGCAGCCGTTTTCTCAGTATCTTTCCGCTCGGGTTTTTCGGAATCTCTTGCACGAATCGCACTCCGCCTCGTAAATGTTTAGGATTCGATAGCTGCAAGTAAAAAAGGCGATCACTGTTTAGATTATTTAAGCGCGAATATCACAATACCCGGATACTTTCTTCACCAGACGAAATGTGGTACTACTAAATTACTTAGTATTTTGTTATGTCATGTCATACCTCGAGTTGATCTCTGGCAATTCTTGCTCTACCACTGTCGGTTATTGCATTTGATTTGGTTTTAAATTAGGAATTATCAATACCCACATTTTCAACATTCAAACTTCGTGATTGCTGGCAATTTTATAATATAAGGTTTTAAGTTTATCGATGTTAATGCTTTTTAAAGTCATACAATAAAATGTTTATTACTATTACTTCCACACTAATTCCACATCAATTAAAAGAACGTACCCTTTCAGCCACGAATTGCTGAAGTTCTTCCTCCGTTGTGTTGGCTCCGGTTTGCAGTACAACAAACGCGAGCGGCACCTCCCCAGCTAACGTATGCGGAAGGCCCACCACGCCCGCGTCACGCACCGCTTGATGCTGTAGAAGTACTGCTTCCAACTCCATAGGCGGTACCTGAGAAAGATTTTTGAAAATGTAAAAAACTAGCGATTGACCATAATCCCACCTGATATTCAATTAACATCGTCACTTAATACAGATTCTCATGAACTCACGCCGAATGAACACAGATTGAAAATCGCTCAGTTCAATCAGTCATTAATTAATTTACACAGAACTAGACCAAATACCCAATGCCTTTACTATCCTTGTATTATAACTCTCATGTTCTTACAAATCATATTCTTATAAAGCCTGGCAAAACCACTATTCATCTGATAGTTGCGGATATGGGCGGCGATCATTTAACAGCAAACAAACCGCTTAGTCATTTACTTCTTTCTTTCATACGAAAAACACAAAATTTAAGTAAATTACATGATAAGAGATGAAATGTGGGCTTGCCTGATCCGCAGTACGCTGCTATCATGACTTCCATCAAATGTATATTAAATCATTTGGAACATCATAAAGAATGCGTCTATCTTAATTCCTCAACATACCTGATAAGCTTTGTATTTGATAAGTTCTTTGAGTCGGTCCACAATAAAGAAATATTTGTCTTGGTCGTAATAACCTATGTCGCCGGTTTTGAAGAATCCTTCTTCATCAAAGTTATCTTCTTTACCTTTTCCTACGTAACCTTTCATTACACTAACACCTTTCACGCAGATCTCGCCTGGTTGGTTTGGGCCCAGCGGTTTTCTCGAATCCAGGTCCACAATCTGCAACATTGTTGAAGGTGAGCATCGCGGTAATCTTACGTTAAATGGTCATTGTAAATTGATCTCTGAGTTGAACATTTCTTAAATCCATATACTAATACTACGAAGGACTGGTACAGTCATTTAATTAATTTAACTAAGCCACGAGACAAAACTGTCAGTTCCCGTGACATCAAGTTGATAAACGTGTAACCACCATCCACATGCGAGGGTACCCATGAGTACTCATGTATGTATATCCTTGAGTATCCATAAAGGTGCTTGTGAGTTCTTATCGTGTACCTACGAATCCACATCCAAGGGTACCCATGAGTACTCATGTATATCCTTGAGTACCCATAAGAGTACTTGTGAGTTCTCATCGTGTACCTACGAATAACCAAGAGTAAACACAAGCACACGTGAATGGTAACAAGTACCCAGAACTACCCACGAGAACCCATGAATACTTTTGATACTAAAATACCTATAAAATATGATGCCTTATGCATACATATATTTAAATAAATGTTAGTAAATCGTTTTTTTTTATAAAAAAATATTTATGCAGCAAAATATTTGCCCTTCTCGCTCTAAAATATAAGATAGTATATCGCATTGGCCGACGTATCATTTGCTAGCCTACAGTCAGAAAGAATTTAATAAGAAAATGCGCTGAGGTAGACATGATTACGTCTTGCAAATACTGGTATATAGAAAAAATTATTATAATTATTGTTTATATATTTTTTCATTCATAATAATTGTAAATAAAAATGAACTAAAGGAGTCTGTCTCATTTAAAAAAGTAAAGGTTTAGAAATAAAAAATAATACGCCGTAAAACAGAAATATACGTGCCTTAACAACAGCACTCTTTACAATAAATCCAACGCCACCGGGTTTCGCCAAGTGCGCTGTGCTCTGAACGTCCCTGATCACTGCCAGTGTGACCTCAGTCATTCCATATCCTTGCAACACTACTTGTAGCTTGGGAAATCTGCAAAACTGCTTCCTTAGTTCATAATTTTTTTAAATTTAAGGTAAGTTTTGTACCATTTTCCTTAAGTGACCATGTTTCAAAGAAGGTATTGTCCGAAGACTTGTCTTGGGTTTCTTAGCACATGAGATTTACACCTCATTTGCCTTTAAGAAATTTAAATAAGTATAGCCGGAGGAAATAATATAAATATAATTTATGTTTTTCTTGGCAGGCAGGGCACGTAGAGCGAATGGCTGGTGACACCAAATGGTTCCAGAAGGATACAGAACGGCCACGTACAAGACGACGCAGCTTAGGTCGGCCTCCCAGAAGATGAACCGACGCTCTAGTCGATTACTCGTACTGGAGTTCGAACTTTGTGGCGATTCTTGGGGTGGCCTACGTTCAGCACTGGACATAATTTGTACATAAGTGTTACAAATTTTAAATTATAATAAGTAAAAGCTGCAGCGCAAATAGGTCGAGTCTAAATCGAAATCGTGCACCGATATCTCAAAAAGTATTCGTGCTGCAAAAACGACATATTATATAAATCTCTATTACCGAAGGTTTGTTTACTGTCGCGTGAATATAAAATACCTTTTATGTATATCCTTTATGGTGTCACCATGTAGGGGCGCAGCTCCCGAATATATCACGTTAACAGAACTGACGTCATGGTTGGATTGATATTTGCAGAGAGCTACTAACACAGGCGGAACCACTAGTAGCAAATTAACCTGTAAAATTTAACATTTCTTTATCAACAACTTAATCGGTGGTCGGTACGATTGGAATTTTGTTTACCTTGTATCTTTCTATCGTTTTCAGATAAGAATTTATTTCAAACTTCGGGAGGAAGACTACTTTAACTGCTATTGACAGACCTCGTAACGTCCCAATGAGCCCCATGGTGTGATACCATGGCGTTATAGTAAGGTTTACTCCATCTGATTGCAAAGTAGGCTCCCTTGAACAACACAACATTATAATATTACTTTGTCATATGAATAAGATGAATGAATAAATCTTGAAAATTTCAGCATTCTAGCGTCATCTTCGGAGCTGATTTATACGCAAAGTACACATATATGCACCCCCTATTCGAGAGATAGGTGGGAAGTTACCGATTTCATAATTTTTTCGTAGTTTATATTCTATTCCTAGCAGTCATACCAAATTTCAGCTACTAGGCCTTCTGGAAATATCTTATAAATTTGATGATCATCGGTGAGTGAGTGAGTCAGTATGTGATGATATCAGTGTATTTCAGATGTCAATAAATCTGAAACCATAAAAGCTAGATAATTCATACTTAGTACGTTTGATAAGTCTATAGAACACATCATCAAGACCGGAGCTAAGACGGTTCGAAACTACGATGAAACGCTTTGAAAAAAAGTAAGTAGCGCCCCGTTCCTTTAGCTCGTCATGGCAGAGAAACAACCATGCTCCTGGATGAACTTTCAACTTATGAAACAAATTATTGTAAATAAATCTCTGATTAGTGAAGGTTGTCCAGGTCTAATGGAACAATTCATTAAATAAATTAGGCTAGCATATCGCTTAACTTGACAAAAACTTTCGTTTTACCATAGTAAATATACATATATGTACACTTACAAAGAGCATGCAACCAACACGTTAAGGTGAGTTAGCATAACTCCTTTCGGTAGTCCCGTAGTTCCTGAAGAATATAATATAAAAAGAGTATCTGTTTGTCCTTTAACGTCAACAACTTCAAATTCTTCAAAGTCAATATTCTTTACCACCTCTCCATGTCCATTTGATGTAACGTCAGTCAGATCATTATACGATAAAGTATTTTTTTCCTTCTTCTCTATATCTCCGTATAAAATAATTTTATGAACACTGTTCAATGATTTTAATGTTCCACCACATAGATTATAGGTGTGAGGTGAACAAAACACATATTTTGGTTTTGATATACTCATCACATGTTTAAGTTCATCTGAAAATGTATAAAAAATCAAACATATACAAAGGTAGCAACATTTAGATTCAACTACACGATGTCAATCTGTTGCTACGTTTCTATGCCTTACAGTATGGCTACGACCAGAAGTGGATATGAATGAATGATAGGTAACGTTCGAAATTATATAAAAAAATTTGGTGTTCTAGAGGCCTCTCTTTAGGTCTTTTTTTACTGTTAGGCAGTCGTCAGAAATATTAAATATTAGTAAAAAAAAAACAAATACTTTTCCACGCGGTAACGAAGGTCGAACTAAACACTTAATCGCCTTTGATGGCCGAAGGCAACAAATCACACAGTTTTTAAAAATAGCTAACCTTAATTATTCGCTACCGAAAAGAGTATCAACCTTTCGTTATTACCTTTACTATATCCTGGATTGACTGCGGTTACCACAGCACCTATGCAGATGATTCCAATCACAGTACTCCAAAATTCCCTTCTACTTTCCGAGCAAACCGCCACAATTTCACCCTTTCTAAGGCCCATGCGCCTCAGTGAAACTGCCAGGTTCATAGCTTCTTGAGCTATTTCACCACACGTTTGCGTCTCGTTTGTTGATCCATTGATCTTAGGTAATTTAAAAAATGATATCATAGAATTAATATTTGCACATTACAAGAATAAGTGATTGGTAAACAAATCGATAATTATAACCAGGAATATGAAAGTGGAATATTTAAAGACTGAAAGCAAGAATGAAATGAAGTTATCCTTATCCTTATATAAGAAGGTCGAGTATGCAAAATCGACAAAAAAATATTTTGTCGAATAATATATCATCATCTTGAATCAAAGCCTTTTTCGCACGTTACGTGGGGTCAGTACAGTATGATCGTAGTCCATACTGTGATTTGGCTACAGTTTATACACGAAGACAAACATCAGTACATCTCTTGATTTGTTCACTCCTGGACTAGATAATACTACCGTTAAAATAAAAGACAAAGTATCACTTACCAGTGTAACTTTGTCTTTATTCATCCATAATTTATCCAACATGAACGATCCAAAGTTCAGATGGGCCGGCAACTTGAGATCATCGTCACCATACACATATTTAAGATTTTTCAACATCGTTCAACAACACTACCGTTCTTAATATCGTTTTAAATGATACTGATAATGAAGTAATGTTCACGATAAGTCGGTACAAAACAACAGAGAGCAAACACTGTTATCTCACATGTACCGAGGTCGACATAATTTATTTATTTTCCGTCCGACCACTTTGTACTTATTGTATAACTATATGTTGCTAAACATTTGCCCGTTTATGAAAACATTGACCTACCATAGGGACTTTGAGAAAGGATACGGTAGACCTATAGAATAATATCTTTTAATTACGAGATTTGGTAGAGCTACGCAGGAACGATCGCTGTTGCATCTCAACCGGAGAAAGACCAAGACCCCACAGAAGACTGGCTTGAAGTAAAGGCATTTTATGCTACAGGGTTTCGTCTTATAAGTGCGACGCCGGAAATCTAATTCGTTTCCCTTTCCCATCCCTTCATCCTCTTCTTTTCCCTAACGACCCTCCTTTGGCCTAGCTTGACAACGCATCTGATTGTTGCGTATGTCTATGCAGTGATGACTTGCCATCACTTGAACTTCTTGTTTATTTGCCTAATACTTCCATAAAAAAGGTACAAGACAAAGAATGCTTAGTACTGTTGGATCCATGATCTATGTAACTTCATACTCCATCCAAGATTCATATAAAAATGGATACAATGTAAAGTAAGATACAAATTATATAAATGTTGGATACCAACAGTTAAGTATCTTTTATTCATACATTGAACCCAAAAGTCATAGTTGGTTGACATTTTTACACTTCTTTTTTCTAATTAGCGAGAAGCTTGGACAAGCGATTAGTGAGAACAAGATTCAATGGGCTTAAAATCGAACCGATTGGAATGGCGCTAATAAATTATAATATTCCTTTTTTCATAATTAGGCATTAGGTCCTGAGGAGGACATGAGGATTTACGGTCGGAGAAAGTAGACAACGCCACACAACTTCCATCAATCGGACGTTGTGTGGCGTTGTCTACCTACGTCCAGCAGTGGACGAATATCGGCTGAAAAGAAGATAAAAAAGAAAAAGGTAGAAAAATAAAATAAAAAAATATCGAAAGTAATCGTATGTATTATATACGAAAAAATCACAATTATTTTTTTAATGTATTTCAATTTATAACAAATAACACCATAAAATGAGATCTATATGTTAATATTGATGAAATAGCCAAATCTGACTTGAACAGGAGTCAATCGAAAAGAAGGACCACATTTTTACTGCTTTAAGTTCAAATTTTCTATAAAGCAAGCCGGAGAAAAGTTGACAATGTCGAAGTTTTTAGCCTATTAGAGACATTGATTAATAATTGCACTGCAGTGCAGTCTAGATGGATTGAAACCTATTACACTTGCATTATATAACTAACTACTAACAGTGATAATTTATTCTTTTGATGCAGAAATTAAGTCTAGAAATTATTTTAAAGTCAGTAAGTTCAAACGGCCGTGTTACAATTTACTCTTTGTAGATTTAATCATTTTTCTTAGATCTTTCCTCAGAATTTTTCCAGTAAGTGATTTCGGTATAGCGTCAACGAACCTCACTCCTCCTCGAAGATGCTTCGGGTTTGACAACTGGAAATACAAACACATCAAGAACATTTATTTACTTTGAAGATTAATCACAATTCAAGCAAGATTTGAATTTTATAAGGAATTATTATTTAATAGTCAATTTTTTTCATAGTCTTGATTATGCTAAATTGAAATGTACAAGCAGAATCCATTTAACGCAGTTATCACGTAAATTATAACAAAGATCCTTTTTTCTAGACGAATTCTCTTCCTATTCCTTCTCTTTCCTTTTCCTACATCTTATTTAGCTTTACATACATACAGGCTGACAACGCAGACATTTGATTGTTGCGGATGTCTAGGGTGGCGGCGATTACGTAACATCACGTGAACGCATACTCGTTTCCTTTTTCTTTAATACAAAACTATAAAAATGATTTCTAAAGTATTACAGTCGTACCTTTTCAGCCACAAACTGCTGCAGTTCCACTTCCGTAACCTTTGAGTCTGACTGAGCAACGACAAACGCGAGAGGCACCTCGCCGGCAGAAGGATGTGGCATACCCACTACTCCAACGTCGCGCACACCTGTGTGCGTTAATAGTACTGCTTCTAATTCTGCGGGAGCAACCTGTAGTAGAACATTCAATTCATTGAATTCTGTTATTATTTATGAACGTTTCACTACGGATTGTGATGTCGTACTGCGCGTGGAGCCTAGAGTGACATTTGTAGAAAGAAAATATCCAATGTAATATACTGGGGTTTCTTAAAAGGTCTAAATTATAAGAGCTACTGCTGTCCATGCAGAACAATTAACTTGATTGACGTAATGTTACCGAAATTTAAAGAAGGATAGATGAGAATAAATGACGTGCAAGGGAGTCAAAATAAATAAAGAAGTGATCATTCTATTTTTGTATTTATTTTGATTCTATTGCTCAGAATCAGCTCTTTTATAAATTACTGATTTGTTGAAAATCTTACATTAGACACGGAAATACATCTTTTGAGATCGAGATAGTTATAAAAGCCGTTATATTCAAATTATGTTATAAATCGTAAGCTGAATTACTATTTGAGCTTGTTTTTATACAAGAAGATGGCAAACGAGCAAGCGGTTCACCTGATATCAAGTGACCGCTACCTATACGCATCTGCAACAAGCTAATGGGTTGCAGATGCGTTGCCTACCTTTAATG
>DWTW01001330.1:0-12881 GCA_018246275.1 Papilio slateri
GTAGGTTTATAGGAGATGGATTGGGGTCGATAATCTCAGTAAATAATTAATTAAATGGCTGAATTCACGTTCGCGTACTTTGGTGACCTCCGACAGGTCCGAAACTTACCAACCGGTCAGTACCAACACTGAAGTACGCGAACGTGAGTTAGCCTTGTATGCATTTGGGGATAAATGTCCTGCGCCTCATGTCGCCGGGGATGTAGCGGCGTTGGGTAATGTCGACCTAAGACGCCAGATATGTTGGCTCTCGATCTTTTTCGACCACATTATATAGTCGATCATTCCATGTCGTTCGACGAGGTACTGATGTTAGGAGCGGCTTATTGACTTTGCATAAGCTTTTAACATTTAATTTTTCTTCAACATAAAACAAGTCGCGTAATGTTGCCAGACTTATCGACATCACCCTCTCTGACGACATGTGTCGCGGGACATCTGTCCCTAATGAATTCGAGGCTTTTTGGTTAATAATGTCGCACCAAAGTTTCAATAATTAACCTCAGTAAACATATGAAAAGTATAAATATTTTATATAAAAATCTCGTGCGACGTTGTTTGTGCGGGATAAACTCCGAAAGTACGACACCTATCATGATGAAATTTAGTCACTATGTGTACTTTGGTCCGATTAAAAAGATAGGATAGTTTTTATCTGGATTAATAACCTCTATAGTGTTATTGCAAATTAGATGATTTAATAATTTAAAGTTCCATAAGTTTCTAACAGATGGCGGTGTAAGTTAGTTCATTATTTTGATATTTAATTTGTTTTTTTGTTAGTTTGATATTTTCGCGTCGTGTAGCATTGCCGCGTTTGTCGCTCACCCGGAACACTCGGCCGGGCCACTCGGTCGTGTCGACCGATTCCTGCAAAAGCTAGCTGCTATTCCTTTGCTTAACCTAGAGAATTTAAAGTACCTACATAGTATTCTTTGGAACGCTTAAATATTAATCATTATTACTTCGTTTATTTTAAAGATAAACAAAAATGAAATTTAATATATAAAAATAAAACACAAATTTAAATTATTTTTAAAGTATTTAATCATTGTTTAGGATTCTTGTTTATTAAGTTCCAACGCGCACATTGTAAGTCGATTTTACTACGAATTAAATAAGTTAATAATAGTATTTATAGAACATGACTCTAGCAAAAAACCTTTCCAACACCTACCTTATAGATTTCATTACAGTCTAATATATTTCTATATATCCTAACACCATTTGGTCTAAGCTACAAAATATAACATATACAATATTAAGTGCATTTACTTTTGTACGATTCTATTTGCATATATCCTAAACTATTTATTGCTCAATAGAAACTAATTAAGGCACTGTCATAGCGAAATTTTAAATAATTATCTCTGAACAATTTATTTATTATTTTATTTAATTTCCTAAAGCTTCACAAGCCATGGTAATGTAAGAATCGTGTTAAAGCATTAAAATCTTTCTCGAACTGTAGGTGCCTTACTGAAGGTTAGCCACCTACAGTAAGGCACCTAAAGTTTTACCAGATGCATAACGAAACTTTTTTTTAAAGTCATCTCTCTGTAACATAGAACGCCTACATATTATGTTCTGCCGACAACGCAACTTTAGGTCGCACGACATTTGTTATTTGTAATGAATACGAGGCTTAACTCACGTTCGCGTACTTCGGCGTTGGTGCCGACAAGTTTGGGACCTGTCGGAGGTCACCGAAGTACGCGAACGTGAGTTCTAACAATTCGTTTTCGGGACTTGTCAAAGTAATGACATTGTGATGATGAACCTTGTGATGAAAGTATTATAAAAATTGTGAAACTTTCACTCCGAAACGACTTGTCAAAAGTCCCCAATGTCTAAACCTAAAACGATCAATGTAATATTTTAAAAATGTACGGGAAAAAGGATATTTGTTGGTATTACTTTTATTTGCGTCTTTTTTTTAGTTGTATATGTAGTACAGAGACCGGCAAACAATTTGATCAATAATCAATTGTTAATTTAAAAAACCGATACGCCCCCGACTATCTATGACCTTTGGGGGAAGAATACGAATCGAATGAGACCTCATACTTCAAAATCGGTCAAGTCGTTTAATCACTCCCACAGATTGCAGCGAGAGGAAAGATGTTGCAATCAAAAACAGTAAATACTTTTATATTAAGTCTATGCTGATATGAAATTTAGAAATAATAAAATTATATACTCTTTAGTGATTCTTATCTTAGGTTAGTAACTCAATCATTAAAAAGTTTCACGACCAATTTACTTTAAGGGTAGTCAGAGATCATCGGGATATACTTTTTACTCGATATTGTTTTTCATTAGGCACTAAAAATGGTACGCAGAAAAGTTACTTAGTATATAATTTAATTATTTAATATTTCTTATATTGGTGATACCAGTATTATGGATCATTCGCATTGAAATTATCTTTAATATTAAAACTATTACAAAAAGGTTCCTGGTAGAATTATTATTTTTTTAAATTGGTGTTACCAGTGTCGTCTCTTTGGTAGAATTTTTAATATTAAAAATAATTTCAATGCGATTGATAAATAATTATGTATTTTTATTTAACTTTACTAATTACGTTCTCCCGTAACAAGAATTGCACAGAAGCGAAACTGTTTGGTGATATTAAGTTTAAAATAGTATAAAAGTATTTGCACTTAAATAAGCAAGGCACTTCGTAATAGCTTTCTTTGGTAAGTACTAAGCATTTAATACATTTCAATATATCTTTTTATTTACAATAATACGTGCGAGCGAAAACTCGGAGTGCTGAGAATTTTTTTAAATCTATCTTGAAGCAAAGTTTTGAGTGATTTATTAAAAATGTTTACAAATACATCACTTCTGTATCTCATAAACCCGACAAACATTAAACTTTTATGGTGTACACATTTTTTTCGTTAAATTATTACTTGCACACAAAAGTTAAAACTCCGCACACGTCATCATGAAGAATTACCAATTACCCAATTATCTTAGGGTTGCCAACGCTCTGTCTAAAAGTAAAAATGAGGGAAAGTAAGACTTCCCCTCATTTTTACTAGGATAAGGGGACAAACGAGCCGCCTAATGTTAAGTGATCAGTGATCATGGACACTAGAGGAACTGTAATAGCTAAAATAATTAAGAACTAAGCTAATCTGGGAATAAGTCGTCTGTCCACCGAAAATAAAGCTCGAACTACTTTAGCGATGATCAGTTTGTGCCGAAGTGACAAGTTCACTGCTTGCACACGATCAGACATTACAAAACAACATTCGCGAAAGGTGCCAGAGGGGTCTAGCGAAAGGGGCTTAGCTCAGTTCACGTAGCTTCGGATCGGCCAACACAATTAATTTTGACATAGTTGGGCCATTTTAGTTAGCTAGTACAGTTTGCGGTGGACAACGGTGTCACAACCGATTTTCGCGCAAAGTAACGTTCGTCGGGATATATAATATACGTACAAGTACGATATAATGTTTTTGGGTTAATTCCATACTACTATTGTACATAAATAAGTCTGACTTAACCAGATCTATTTTTTTTATTTTAAATATTGAATTATTTTATACATCTCTATCTTTTATAAGAGGCAGGGGCCAGGAATAAAATCTGAGCTTTTTTTATGGTGCTGTCAGTTAAATTTGTAAAATGTAATTAATGATTACAGTACACAAAATATTGATAGTTTGATGGAATTGTATTTTAATTTAAGGTGTAACGTATAGGCAATGTGCTGAATCGATTATTCTTTAAAATAATCAATTCAGATCTACATTGCAAAAAAAAATAATTATTAAAGAAAAAATTATGACTTCTAATCACAGAATGTTGAAAATGATCACAGAATATGAATATTCTAGAATTTATGAATGCCTTTAATTTTAAAAGTACCAAGACTATTTTCTTTTCTGACATCTGTCGCCGTGTATCAATCCGATTTGATATTAATTTTTCGGGACATCCTGTACGGAACTAGATGTCGCCACAACTAAAACACCAAGATAACTGGAATTGTTATACAATCCAGACAAAAAATTGGGATTTTTTAAAACCATTGTACTTAGATTAGTCCCTCCCCCTCCTCTAACCTAGTCGATTTAAATTAGTCTATTAAGTAATAAAGTAAAATTGAACAACCCACACTTTATCAGCAATAAAAACATTAAATCTCATGTTACAAAAATATTAAATATACATTACAATAATTTAAATTGGTGTTGCATTTTTATGTAGACTATTTTTTTAATTAATATTTTAACTACATAGCTTGAATTATATGGACGATTATTGCAATGTTACCTCAGTATTATATGACATTTTTTAAATAAAATTGCAACAAATATTTGGCTATTTTTCGATATTCGACATATTTTAGCACTTTTGTTAAATTCAGCGGAATACCGAATACCTTAGTAATATGTTTTTGTAGTGAGAAATTTAGTAAAGTGAACATTTATTATTGGGTTTTTATACGCTTCGTAGTTTTTCCATTTTTAATGTACCCGTCGGCATGAATTTTTCAACATCTTCGATAATCATCGATATATTTCAGCTAATCTAAAAAAAAAACCTTAATAAATTATACATCTCAACCATTTATTCATCACTCTATAAGTGAAAACCGCACTAAAATACGTCCAGTAGATTTTGACTTTATCAGCTCCCGGGAGGATAAAGATCACCTCGACTTGACCTCACCTAAAATACCTTTCATATTAACAATTCTCACTTATTAAACCCCCATCTATCAAGCCCCTCAGCTGATACTATGTCTAACCAAAAAACTTTCTCGCTTTGGAAATCATTCGGTAGATCCAATTCTAGTTTCGTTGATATCTTTATCGAGCTAGTTGTATAATAAGAGCGGCGCACATCTCGAAGAACTCCATCGTGTGGTGACCTTGGGGCGCTGCAGGTATGGTCAAAGGGTTGGGAGGAGTGGACGCTACTGATGTCGAAGCGGAATCTTCATCATATTCCTCCTTTTCACCGGAGAGCGACTTGAAGTCCAGCAAATAAGACTTGTAGTCCACTTGGTAAAGTTGCAACGACATCTTCACATATTTGTCCGTCTTTTTGTTTAACGTGCGTACCCTGGAATAAAGAATATTTAATATTCTAATCATATTAATTATTTGTCAAGAAATTCCTAACTTCTGACTTTTTAAATGTCAATTTCCGGTTTCTAAACTCTCAATTTCCGGATTCTTAACTGTCAATTTCCGGTTTCTAAACTGTCAATTTCCGAATTCTTAATTGCCAATTTCCAGATTCTTTAGTCTTGGCTTTATATGGCCTCCTCCAGAAGGTGTCAATCAGTGACCAAGACCTTAAATTTAGTCAGTCTTGACCACAGACAGCTAGTCTTTTGGTGTTTTACAGGTTGTATTTTGGGAAGAATTAATTCCCCCATCTCCATTCTACAATCGGACGCTTAGACATATGGCTGGTCTCCATCTTGTTTAGTAGATATACCGCGAGTTCGAACGAAACGATTCGAATCATTGTTCAACGAGTGTATGGCAAAGTATTGGGACCAGTTGCCAGCGTCACTGTTTCCATCCAATTTGGATGTGGGTACCTTCAGAAGAAGAGCGAATAGGCTATTAGTAAACTAGTGCGTACCATCTTTTGCCCACATCAGTTAGGAACGTGGTCCAGTGCTAGTTTTTCATCATTAAAAAAATCATCTGCCGTTGCGAAGAAGTACGACACACCAGGATAAAGAAAAACATTCTTTTTTATGGAAGAAGGTGGCGAACGAGCAAGCTGGTCACCTGGTGTTAAGTCACCGCTACCCATTGGCATCCGCAAAAACCAAATTAGTTGCAGATGCGTTGCCTACCTTTAATGGATATATAGATAAGTATAATATAGGGATAAACAGGAAAAGGATATTTCCCTTTCCTATCCATCCCCTCCTGGTCCAATTCTCGTCCCCTTCCCATATTATCCTTATTAGGAAAGGATGGGGAAAGGGAGGGACTAAAATTGCGCCTCCGGCATCTCATTCATCAGTCGAAACGCAGAATACTTCTACTTTGCACCTGTCTTCTGTGAGGTGGTATTTCACCAGTCGAGCGGGCCGGCCGGTACAACAGATGTTGTAGCGGGCTCTACCACTGTGAATTTTAAACTTTTAGTATTTTATTCAGGATATGTAAGAACAAAAAGTCAATGTATGTAGGAATCAGATAAGTTAAAGTACTGTAATTTGTACCTGACGTGGTATGGGTTGATGACTTTCCACTCGTAGTCGAGCGCCTTCATGGCGCGGAAGACCTCCAGCATGATGTCGTTGGGCTTGCTCTGCGATCTTATACCAAGATGCCATTTTGCTCTGCAAAGTGCGAATACATTTTCCATTTTCCAGAATAAACATCACGACTTTAATTGAGCTTATGTTCGTCCCAAATGTGCCTTCTTCAAAAGGAACTTGTGGTGTAATATTTTTCTTCAATACTCTAATTAACAATAGGAAAACATTAATTAGAAATTCATTTAACCCAAAAAGTATCTAAAGTAAAAAAAAGTATCTACCGATTAGCCGAGGTCGCGTACATCACATAACAACGCAAGTCCAGGCTCCCTTGTGCTAAGTCACTAAGGTCTAACCCTATATAACTCTTCTAATAGTAATAGATTTTAAAGTAACAAATTGTACCCTAAAAAGTCGTGGGACGCATTGTTTTTGGAGCAGTAACTACTGGCTTAAGCTCTTCTGATGAGTTGTCTCTCCATTTTTTTACGTAAAGGCAACGCATCCGTACTTCTCAATGTTACGGATGTTGATGGGTCACTTAACATCAATTGTACCGCTTGCTCGTGTGTCGGCTGCAACCAATAATATTGGCGGCCTGCCCCGGCTTCGCACGGGTTTATAACAAAAATGAAATCGCTGCGGGCCGCTAGTTTTAACATAAAAAGTAGTTATTGTGACATAACTGTAATAGACACATGGTATCGCGGACTTTTTGTAGATATTGATGTCCTCTATAAAATTGTAGTGCATCACTTTGCTCTATTGTCAATCATTTCCGCAGCGTACACGATATAATGATTTTTTTTGGTATTTTTTTCACACGTTGGGTTACATTATCGAAGTTTTTATATGGAACCCTAACTTTTTTTGAAAATATTCTATAGCCTACCTATGTTCATCAGGAATAATGTAGGATTTTAATTTTTAAAGAATTTTTCAAATCGGTCCTTTAGTTTCAAAGCCTATTCAATGCAAAAAAAACAAACCTTTCCTCTTTATAATATTAGATAACTGCATTGTAAAGTAT
This sequence comes from Papilio slateri, assembly GCA_018246275.1. NCBI lineage: Eukaryota > Metazoa > Arthropoda > Insecta > Lepidoptera > Papilionidae > Papilio > Papilio slateri. The sequence continues at coordinate 7,284 of DWTW01001330.1, forward strand.
CCAAGTATTTATGGTTCACTATGTTAGCGATTATATCCATTACTCTTGTACATAAAAGGTACATAGATGTAGGCTGTCGCTACCTTATTTGGAGCTATCTAAGAGAAACAAATTCGATTCATTTAATTATATACCTCTTAACAGGCGTCCCTCTCTGTTTGTCCTGAGTGGGTAGCGTGCTCGGCGACTCTTTGCTGCGCATCGGGGCGATGCGTTCGGGGTGGGGTCGCGTGGGCTCCGTCGCGGTCGGCGGCGAGTGCCCTGCGAATTTATAGTGCTTTTATAGTTAAGCAACCCGACCGTTCCAGCTTCGCTGGGGTATATAGACAAATAAAATAATAAAATATAGCCTATTTTACTTGATGATACAAGAGCTTTCTATTAGTGAAAGAATTTTTAAAATCAGTTCAGTAGTTTTTGAGTTTATCCGGAACAAACAAGTCTCTTATCTTTATATAGTACATCTATCTCATGTATAAATGTCAATACAAGCCCGGGAGTGTGACGGGCTGTGGGTAATATTTTTAGAATAGCAGCTCGTTAATTCTGCTACTTTTGCTCTTTCTGATATCGTAAACGCAAGGGAACTCCTACGAGGTGGGGGTTTCAATATCGTTTGCCGGTCATGGTGACCACTACTTGGTTCCGTCTTTTTTAATAGTTTAAAATTTAATTAATTATTTTTTTAATTTACAAATTTAAAATAGTACCCCTGACAATGTGTGCAAAATTTGATGATGACTGGTTAAGTCGTGAAAGCATAACAAACAAAATTACATTCATAATCGTATTCATATTATAAAAAGTTAGGATACTCACTGCTAATTAAAAATTTTGGTTTGATGCTCATTTGTTAGTCTTAAATTTTTACTTCTCTTAGAATGGCGATTGAAGTAATGATAAAAATTTGAAAATAGAAGTGAAAATTAGTTAAGTACAAGTTGTTAGTCACTTTAACGGCCCGTAAACCGTATGATTTAATTACATTTGTCATGATCTTAAGTAAGGTCTTAGATACCTCTAATCATGATGTCCTGGTGCCTGTGAAAGATATAGTACATACAGACTAACTGACAGTGTTATTACTGTCAACTTTAGCCTTTTCACTACGCCATGGAAGATAATTTAAATACCTGCATATTGTACTAGACTCACGGTTTCTCCTCAATCTTAAAGAATTGTTCTCTTGAAGTTTTACCATCTGTAGAACTACATGAACTACATCTGTAGAACCCATGTCACCAACAAACTTTTCAGGTTCAGTGCAGAAAGACCAAACCAATTGATAAACATGGATATATGTATATGAACTTAATGTATGTATAAAGTGAAATCAAATAAAAATTTTTAGTATACACGTCAAACACCGTCACAAAACAATTATGCAACACGTAGCTCATTCGCGAACATTTCCTTTCGCTCGTAAATAAATTTCTGCAAGAGTAACTATTTCGATAACAGCGCAAATTTAAATTTATGCTCGCGGAATGCATTTTAAGCGTGTAAAGGCAGGCTTCGAGCAAAAAACACGGCGTGCAGGCGAGCCTAATCTCACGTGATCTCGATTCTCGCTCTACCCTCACATCTGGTGATGGAAGGCTACTTATGAATAACATATTGCATTAGGCTCTTTACAGACCATTGTTGTGCTTGGTTTATGACTTACTTTTTACACGGTTTGAAGCAAGCCTTATAAAATTGATAGTGGTAATAAAAGAAAGAATAGTTTCTTCTTCTGTCTCGCAAAAGAATCAAAAGCATGAACGGTTCGTCTTATAGTACGCTTTTGTGCTGATATGGTTGGTGTTACTAGCAGGGGGGTCTAACTGGCTATCACTCGTTGATGGGATGAAGAAGACTCATACGTCAATAACTTTAAAATCATAGTGTTAGCATTACTGCTCAAAACGTATAATCAAAGGAATGTCCAAAAGTCAGCAATAATTGAAAAAAAATCACTACATACATTTTGTTGGTCATTTTTTCACGACTCGATTTTCTTTCAACTACATTTTCCTCTTCCCCTTCTCCCGCTCTGTTTTGCATTTTTAACAACACAACTAAATAAAAGCAAAGAATAATAAATTAAATATTTATTACAGTAAAATGAGAAAGAGACGTTATAAATGACTTCGTTTTTGCTGCAATTATTAATGATACTAAGGTGAATGAACTATATAATGATAGGTGCGTTCACGTCTCATGCTTCCAATGTGCCCAATTCATTATCATTGCGATTCCGATCGGTACGTGCGGATGACGAACGTTGGACAAATATGATGCATTGGCCCGATGCGCGATAACCAGCCCCGACTCCAAAAAGGAACTCGATTGCGGGCCAATAACACAACGCTATTCAAAAATTTACCTTATTTGCAAGCACTTAAGGCTTTAAAATTATAAATCCAGTGGCAAACCAATATTGGTTGCTAACTATTGCAATTAACAGAAGGGAAATCAATGAGGCCTCATTTTGTAGATTACTGAATACTCACGTATAATGGAAGCTTTCATCTTTTACTGTGGATCGGTTGTATTTGATGACTGCCTCATTCCCGATTCATCGCTCTATCAATTACAAGAATTAAACGTTTCAGTAATGTAAAACTAAATTGATTTTAAAGTAATATTTTACGGCTTCCTATCCTTACCTTACACGAGAATTTATTTAAAAGAAATGAACTCGCAGTGACTCTATATAGGCTTAGTTAAAAGTCAGGAACGCACCTGCAGCTCCTCTGGGTCTGTGAATGTTCATGGCGAAAGCTATCGGCTTACATCTGATGATAGGCTATACGCTTACGTCCTAAAAATATACGATAAGATTTATAATAGACTTCCCCTGAGATGACAAAATAGCGAAAATTCTTACATCTCACTTTTGACAAAAAAAATCAGTTCGCCATATTATTTGTGATTATCAAGATATCACAATTAATTCCTCATTGTGTAAAATGGTTACATAATGAATTTTGTCAAAAGTGTGATCTAAGAATTTTCGAATAATACAGTACCTCGACGTCGATCACGATGGAACTTGTTTATGAGATAGCATATCCTGGACCTACCTTAAGAGCAATTAAAAATAGACGTAGATCCGTGAAGCACCATTCGAAACACAGTTTGCATTGTAAAGTTGTGGCGATGGGCGATAAAGGCGCGTCACACGCGCGGCGAACGGCCGCACACGGCGCCCGCGCGCTTTGCATAACAAAGGGCGCAATTTGGAGGAAAAATGGGCGCAATCTGGTAACATCTCGGACATTCTCGCTCCTTATCGGACGTTGCGCCCGCGCCTACTAATGGACGGATTCCAGTGAGTCCGATGATCTTGCCTTAATACTTCCTAGAAGTTATTTCCTGTTGCGCTTTGTAAGTGATTACTGACAAATTGTTATTTTGAGCTAGATAATTGTAATTTATCACCCAGAAGATTGTATTTGTCATTTATTGGTATATGTCCTATGGTCATTCAAATATGTTGTTCCTTGATTTTGGATAACTTCTAAAACATCTCATAAAGGAGTGTTTTCTCGCTTGCTACCATTAACTGCCTAGAAAATTACTAGATGGTAAAATTGTGATTGGTCGATTATCAAACGACGTTTGTAGACTGTGTGATTGGAGCTTGTAGACTGAGTGCTTCTACAGTATGAAATTATCCTCGTCGGTATGCGAAATACCGACGAGGATCATTTACATTATTGAAGATATAAAGACAATTTAAAGGATTTGACTAAAGTATTAAACTGAACATAATTTGACATTTAATGTAAATATCTATCATCTAATTCCGAGCACGTCTCCACTGTTACAGATTGAAAAAGGACGATTAGCTTAATATTTATTATTCACCTCGACGACTGCACGACTTGCATTTCATCTAACGAATATTTTAAGATCATAAGTATTGTAAGATAGCGCCAATGGACTAATGGTTAAGGGTGCGGACCGCGAAACATGCACAACATGGTCGTGGGTTCGAATACCGCCATTCGACTACTATGGTGAACATGTCAACCAAGTTTAAAACTTGTTTGGACACGGTTAAAAGAAATATTAGTAAATTATTTCGATAATCAACTAATATTTCCTATATACGCCCGATGAGGTTTGGTGTCAAGCAGGCGGCCGGTCGTAAAAAAAACTATAGCCAAAACCTATGACAGTATGGACTACGGTCGTACTGTGCCAATCCCACTAATAGTGGGGAACGGGCAGGAAGAAAAAAAAGTATTCTAATAACTACTTTTTAGTCCGCACGAAACTATACTACTATAAGAGTTAAGATCTAATTTATATATTTCTAAGTTTGAGCCAGCTTAAATTTCGTATTTCGCAATGAAAATTTAGCAGCTATATGTCGTTGACTTTAGCATTTCAACTCGCGTAGGCACGAACTGACCCCCGTTTCCCTAAGCATGGCTAATTTATGTAGGCTTTGTCATGCAATACTTAAACTGCACGTATTACTTAGCTAATGTTGACTAAGTTGTGAGGAATTTTGTTGTCGTTTAAGCGAATTTTTCCGTACATTCGACATACAATCCACTGGTAGAATCCGGTTTTCTTACGAAGACGTGATTTTCATTTGAATACCTATATCTTATAAGTTTAATCGTTATCTCAAAAAGTGTGACATGTTCAGAGTAGCAATAGTTCTACTAGTCAATTATTAGTTTGTGACTTTTGTTCTATATTTACATCATTTATAATTTGTGTCCCTTTTAATATGGTGGGGTCAACAGTGAAAAATGCAGTAATATCGGTGAAAGTTTAGGCTATTGCATCTCTGTCTACACCGGTACTGATGGCCACTCTCTGAGTGTAATTAAATGTTAGATCCGGTATAACATATTTTTCAAAATCGTTTAGCTCTGAAGAGAAAATAATTTGTAAACAAGCTATGTTCTGATGGATCATGTAGGCTTAAACTCTACCTGACTTATAAGAGAATAAAAAATAGCCTCAGCAAGGGTGTTCAAAGTGGGTTCCTTTCTGTCATCAGTCAAGCCAGCCCCTGGGAGAACTTAAAAATGGATCCCAGCCGCCACAACAGAATTAGAATGCTAGAAGAAAGGTCATGTACTTCGCAAATTGCGTCTATTAAAAATATAAAAAAAGTATCAAGTTAATGAAATATGCAAAAAATATTTGAATTTCTCATTGTCAATTAATGGCCATTGTCAAACTCCATCGCCACGTATCTACTGTTAATTACAATGAATTACCGCCGAGAGCTTTCCTGCAAGATTTGCACCACGACAGTGCGCCGCGTGTGCAGTGTGTGTTTTCACAACAATCGTTAGTTTTTAGCGTATTCGCATGCGCCGGCGACAGAACAATACGTGGAAGAGTCGTTGTTAATATCACTGAGAATTAACCGGGAGCGGATTGTCGCGCATTCGAACACAATAAACAATACAAAACGGAGCCGAGCAAAAACGGGCTATAGAAACATTGCGCCAACAAGAAGAATAGGAAAATTGCTTTTGTTTAAAAAAAATCTATTCGTGGCGTCTCCGAGATGAACGCGCCGCAGCGCGCGCGGCCACTGGCGCCCCGCCGCTGCCCGCCCCCGGCCGCGCGGCCAATGGC
>DWTW01001331.1:0-12880 GCA_018246275.1 Papilio slateri
GTGGTATCGCGACATGTTACCACTTAACCAATTTTATGAATTTTGGTATATAGATGTTTTATATTGGACGTTGGGACAAGACAGAGGCTACGATTTAAATCGACAAATTAAATCAGTAAATTAGATTTATCTACACATAAGAAAATTCATATATGCTTTTGGAAAGGCCATAAGTTTCAAAGAAAAATTATTACTCAATACGGTGCAACATCAGGGATGACTATGTTTTTCATCAATGCATCTATAGTAGATTTGAATCAAATATTTTATCAGAAATCGGTAAAGTAACTACGTAGAAGTCGTGGAAATTAGCTAGTGATTCATGTGTTAAGGTCAAGGTTTAATAGTGGATCAATATGTCATGGGTGACCAGAAGCGGTCATGTAATACTAACGAATAAATAAATAGACATTTGTATCTTTACATGTACCTAGTATGTAGTACGAATAGAGAAAAAAGCGGTTTCATGTAACTTCCAGCGTTTCCGCGTAAAATAAAAACAATAGAGAAACATTTTTCAATGGGACAAACGTGACACAGACAGTTGGGTGACTAATGCCTGCAGTTACCTGCCGCAGTTTATTGCGATTTTTTTTTCACTTTCCAACAACATTGAGTGATGTGTTGGTTAAATTTTATGTGTTTAACATAAGTATGTTATTCCATTTTCATGATTAAAATTGTGTTGAAAAGGAAAAAGAAAAAAACTAGAAAACGATTCAAATAAAATGTGCTGCTAGTCAAAAAATCCAAAAGTCCGTTACAAGCCTTTATGTTTTATATAAGAAAATCAGTTAACAGGTTTGCTGCGACGCCTTTTTCTGAGGTTTTACTTTTTTACTAAAAATATTTTTTTAAATAATATGTTTACAAAACAGTACAATCGGAATTTCGTATGATAAGTTCCACAGCCTAGAATGTCGTCCCAGCGACATCAATTCATCGCTATAACGACGGCTGATAATCGTTTACATCCTTTCCTTGCCTTTTAAACGCATTCGAGTACATTTTTATACTTTTTATGACCCACTTAAGATATTTTAGACTAAAGAAATAAAAGCCGACTTCAAATGTTTTACTTATCGACATTAAGCCTTTTACCCCAATTGGGGTAGACACAAATAGTCATCGCTATCCGCTCTGCATTGAACTAAGCCTTAAAAGCTCAACTACCAATAAATCTTTTATTCGTTCATGGTCTTTATTTTTAATCGACACTTAAGATTGCTTCAATCAAACTATCGTAATATAAATCTAAAGTAGTTATGATTGTAAATTAGTAGTCCGAACTTGCGTGTAAATTTATTTGAACGTCAATAGCCTATCCAATAGTTTAGGGTACAGACTATGAAATATAAAGACGGTGGTTCGAATCCACCATTCGTCTATTGTCGTGAACCATCTCATTCTCGTACTGCCAGGAGAAGTGAATGGTTTGTGCAGTGGTGATTAATATTCATGGCATATTTCTTATCTTTCACTTGTACACATTTCCATTTTCTTTTATTCGGACGAAAAATGGAGCAAGTTATGAAAGAATACAATATATTCCGACACCATTTGCTAGTGTGAAATATTCAAGAACAGTTTTCGTCACTTCCGCTCTCGCAATCACAAGCGTTTCCTTTCCATTTTGTTACATTTTACGCAACATATGATTTTAGGTATACAATTTTAGGTACGACTGTTCTGAATAAAAACCAAGTAAATTTACTACGTGGACTAGGGGCCAATAACAAAAGCATATTGCTTTTGCGTCTATCGTCTTAATAAGGGTAACATAAAGGAATAAAGGGTAGTTTTTCGGGAGGTGGTTCGATTCCTGTACGTGACTATTCGTCGTGAACCATCTCCAAGAACAAGTATTAGCTTAATTAGAATGGTTAACTAAAAGGTTAACATTACGAAACTCGCTTATTTTATTAAACATAATAATTAATATTCAGCAGTCACTTCTTCGATTTTGTTTCATAGTAAGTTTGGTTCCTGTCGAAATTACCTATATTTATATAGCAATCTGCCATTAATGTGAGGTTAACCAAAAATCGATAAAACAATTCTTAGAATCAACATCAAGGTTTGGAAGTTTTCCCAATGTAGTGATAGTCCCTTAGATGTATGTCATAACTGTCCATTACGATTATTAATTCGAGTTGCAAATAGTTCTTTATACATGAAGATAAAAATAAAATCGCCTTTTGCAATTGGTGTTAAACCGAATTCTCTACAGATGTGAGTAAAATTAAGAAATGATTACGCATAGATATGCATGCTTGTCGATCGACATATGAAACTTACATCTAACATTAACCATCTGTTTCATATACTCGTATTTCAGCAAGTATAATGATTGTCATGTATACTAGGATATCAGAAATGGGCAAGGGTAATAAGTTTACGAAGCAAGTAATAACTGTCGAGTGCTTCAATATTTATTATGCAAGGCCCGACCATTCCAAACTGATGTTCACATAGCGGATGAAAGATTTATAAGTAAGTCAGTAATAAAGTCATTTAGAGATTGTCTGCTGTTGAAGACAATGCAGGTTATATTTCTAAGTTTATTTATGTACGACGACCTCTTAGGCTAGGGTACCAAGCTGTTATGTCGTAAATCCTGAATTCGTTTCCTGCAGAGATTGCGTCCTGTTTTTAAATATCGTTCTGTTATAGTGTATCGTCTAGCATACTTTTTAAAGATAGAAATTACTAACTACAACGTTCAGAATTACGGATATGTTGCCAACCTTGAAGAACTAAAGATGCGGTAGACAGGAAAAGGAAAGGAGAGGATGGGAGGAGGAGGCAAAAGGAACCATTTGATACCATGACAAGTGACGAATGTTTGCGAGCCTATATACATATATATACATAGTCGTGTATTACGTTCGTTTATAGTTCGTTTTAGCGGTAGATTAGGGATGGGGAAATAGAAATGAAGTTTAAAAAAAAACTGTTTTTACGGTATTACACAGATAATGTATGTTATATCTTAATGTGTTTTCGTTGCAATTTAGCAAATTGCTTCTATGGACTTTATGCATACTAGTACATATTTGCGTTTGGTATGCGAGGATCGTATCAGAATGGTGTGCATAGATCGGGAAGTGGATTCAATTAAATATTTCCTACGTTAATGCCATTACTAATAAATAATAATAGAAGTAACTCGCGATTTATTATCGCTATCCCGGATTGAAATACAAGTGTAACCTCGCAAACGGGCGGCACGATAAACATTTAGTTCGGTGAATCGCTCACGATTGGAGTAAATGTTTGCTGAGCATAATATAGTCTATTTAAAATTATGTTAATCCCTCTATCGTATCATTTGGCTGTGCAACAGTACAGAACGTTTATGAAAGTAAAATAACAAATTCCTTCTATACAAAAAGATACGAGGGAACAGACGATGAATTTTAGATAATTCAAAACTTTAAAAAAGCACAAAACTATAATAGAGTAATATCGCTATTTGTATTCCATAAGTCCAAATATGACAAGGGTGACTTAAATAGTCTGCAACTTTTGATTCGTCAGGCTTTAGAAGTGCACTGCTGGACATAGTCCTCCTAAAACTGAAATGACAGCAGTAAGTGTATAACCACACAGCTGTATGCCCCATCGTGAACCCGAATGCGACTTGCATTACTATTAAATAAACCTGTTTTTATAAAATCACGAACATCGCCTTATTACTATTAATATTCATTTCATATAAGAATATTTAAGCCAGTAAAAAATTGCGAGCAAGTCTGCTGTTATTTACTTATCTGGCTATTTGTGTTCATCACTCTCAGAATACGATATGTAGAATATATAATATGATTACAATAAAAAAAAGTGTATGTAATTTCTGAATCATGTAGCGTTCTTATGGTGAAATAATTATTGAAATCGGTCCAATAATTTCTGAATTTCACAGTTACAATTATATATACATACAGACAATGTGCAAGATATTAGATATTTAAATATAAATCACAATATACAGTAGGTACTGCTCTCGTAATAAATTATTAACACTTCAGCAAACAAATTCAAAATCAATAATATCGCACAATAGAAAAAAGTCTTTGTGTTGCGCCACGTTAACAGTATATACCAGTACTCGTTGTGCAATGTGTCAGTAGCCTCACTATCAACAAATCAAAAAGCAATCACGTAACCTATACTTCAGACCGCCTTCTGCATTGTCCGACCGGTTCAACCTTACAAAGCGCCACTCTGACATAATATTTTCAAACCTCGAGAAAACACAATATTGGATAAGGTATATTGATTGACGTCGTCTGACAAGTTGTGATTTCTAAATAAATCTCACGTCCGCAGTAAGTGTAAATCATAACTTAGAAAAATAAAGCGTCAACTGATACAATGTGGAAAGTGTCACTTGAATGATGAGTACCTGACTAGTAGCTGACCCAACAGATGCTGTCTTGTCCATGTTTATTATTTTAATAATTCTGTAAAAAAATATAGGTAAAGTGTGATGTGAAAAATCAATGTCCGCATTTAATTTTAATTATCCCGATATTTACATGAAATATAAAATATTTCCGTAACTTCAATTTGTTAATTTTTAATGCACTAAAAATCTAATTTGGACTATAAAAAGTCTTTAAGTCTTTAAACCTAAGCATATGTATAAAGCAGTATCTTAGTTTTAATTACAAATAGTATTAAAAGCAAACCTCCTATTCCAACTACGTAAAGTAAGATTCAGCCTAAATTTGCAAATATAATAGATATGCCTAGATCAAAGTTGTAAAATTTCCAAAGTTACTGCATTCCCATGGAGAAGGCAATATTTATTATTCAAGTAAGAAGCCGTCCGTGCAGTTCGAGATCGGTTGTGAATGCATTTGCAAAATATCAATACAAATAATGAGTGTTCCTTGAAACAACAATAGATTATGGTATTATATAAGATTAGATCGAGAACAATTGGATTGTAGTTTGAGAACCAATTGTTTCAGACTCCCAATCATCTGTTATCAAATGCACTCGAATCATTGCTATCATTTATCAAACAACTTAGGTCAATTTGAAACAATTGTTAAAACTATAATATTTAGTTAGCCTTTGTTAGGTAAGTTATATTTAAGAAAATTAAGTTTTGTTTATTAACACGTTTTGGGTAGACAAAATCTAGTTTAAGATAAATTTTAACTATTATCAGTTAATATAATAAATCTGATAGCGATAAAAGGGACAAAAATGGATTTATAAGACGACCTTCATTTTAACGTTATACGTATACTATTGTGTACATTGTTGCACAACAATATGGGCTGCAATTCGTCTTAATTCTACAGTATTATTTAACGTGAAGTATCATGGGGCTAAACTTAATCTCAATCTCTTCAATCTTAAACTATTTGTTTATCTTCATATGCTTCGAATATAAAGCATTACCTTACAAGAATTAAAATTATTACTGCCGGGGTAAATGTTAACTGTATAACAATATTTTCCAATATTCATTCGCACTTTACAAACAATACGCTATTACCCACTGCATTACATACGAGTATAACACTTGGCCGCATTGCGTTTGCAAATTTAACTTGCGTAAGTAACCCTAATCGGTATGCATTGGGCGCATTGAATTCTCGTTACAAGTGACCCCTTCGGCCAAACGCGTAGCTTATTTTAAAAATTTATAAACACTAATCCGGTTACATTTTGTAATACGAAATGTTAAAGTAGATTCAAATTCAAGCGAATTTTGTAAAGAGAATATTACTTCTAAAATATATTGTTACTAGTATAAGAAGACTTAAGTGCTTATCTTACCGTAAGTTCGCGCTAAAACATTCAACGTGTAAAGTTTCGAAACTCATCGCATGAAACAAATCTCGAAACATGTTGTTTTTGGAAGAATCTTAAAACTTGCTATCTGTTCGCATTGGTGTATTTTATGTTTCGAAACTTGTTTAAAAATGTGTTTTTTTTGTTTACGGAGCTGGGTGGACAACGTGGGCGTGTTTGATGTGTGACGATGACGTTAAATGTCACAACACATCTTTAAACATGTAACAACAAGTTTTAAAACTTGTCTCGAAACTTGCTTATACGACATGTGACAACTTGTTGAACGACAATTCAAACGTGGTTCGATACTTTGACAGAAAACTGAGATCACAACTTTTTTTGTAAATGTTTCGCCAGTACCATTAAGAAAACAAAGCTGAGTGTGCTGACAATTTGAAACCGTATACTTAAAAAGATTACATGCTGAATTTTTTAGCTTTTACAATTTATCATGAATACGTAGGTAGATTAATAATTGGCATATACAGCTTTATTTTTCTTATAAATGGCTTATGAAGAAATCGAAATGTTATTCATTAAGATTTCCTAAATAATAGCCCAAATGTCTTTCAAGGACTGTTAATGAATTTAAAGAATGTATAGACTTATCGCACACAAATATATTTTATATAAAGCGCGTGTTATGGAACACGTACGAGAGATTTGTTATTGTCAAACAGTCTGAATTGACTTGAATATTTTGTTGTTATTGCGATATCACATATTAAACTATATCTAGTATATTTGTCGCTGTGTCTTTGTGTATCTATCATTTCAATTTCTCACATTGTGTAAAACTAATCCATTTACGTTGACTTTTTTTTTTGTTAACAAATACAAGGCCAAGATAGCGTTTCTGCTGTAAATGGTCTGTCGAAAACTAATTAATAATTATATAATAACAAAGCTGCTTAGGCTATAGCTAGGCTGCTTACACAACTAATTTATTTTCTGTGAAATTGTAGTCTTAAATTAATTACAAGTAATTAACACGCGTATTCTGCTTAGAATTGTAGTCATTATCAAAAGCTTACGCTTCGCTGACTCTCTCCCAAATTAAGACGAGCAAGAACAGGGCGACCACATCAAAGCACAACACGACGATTAATTAAACATTTAACTTGCGCATACGACTTGTACTGTTGTATATAATGTCATGCATACTTAATGTAACTCAAGTTTATATTATTATAGTCTATGATGTTGCTTTTGTTACTTGTATCATTGTATCGTTCATTAATATAGGAAATATCTTGATTAAACTTATTTTCCTCGTAGGTATCTTATCTCATTTCTCTACTACCAACCTCTCACCCTAAGTCGAAGTTCTTAAAATAAGTTATAGATACCTTACCTCAACAGATTCATGCACTTGACCTATAGGCACTTCAAATTCTGGAAAAACAGCTGATTTCTCGAATGCAAACAGTCTACAAATACGAAAATAAAACTACAAAATATTATTTTTTCGTCCTACACTGATAGAAAGTTCACTACCAGTATTGTTGACAAGTGGATTAGTGGCCACTTTATTTAACTTGCAAAACGGTGCTTCTCGATACAGCTACGTTGATTAAAGTGTTGCATATTCAACATGGTGATCATGCCATTGATATTAGTACACACTGTTCACGACACGCCTTGAGAGCTTATTCAAAAGTCTATAAGGCTTAAATTTATCAATGTTAACCTTTTATTATCTTTTAATTAATAATAAGAACAAGAACAAGAATTATTTTTTAGTATTCAAACAAAGCAAAGTGACACTATAATTATTCATCTTACGTACACTCTATGTTTACTGTTCTTTATTACATAGCACCGTCAATTAATTTTTATTTATTTATATTTAATTTAATTGTTATATCAGATTGAGAAGCCCGTCGAAAATGTGATCATTGTAAGATACTGCCTTATCAAATAGAAAATATCGTTATTTTTACGGCGTACCTAAGACGAAATTAGCTTTTGAGGTTACAAGACGTAATTTAAAAGAATATTAGGTTACCTTTTTAAAATGTAGTCTTAACTTACTTGCTTTTATCACGTTCAGGAACAAAGTTAATGAGCTTACAAGAACGCCGTAACTCATGAGACAGGACATTTTAAATTCTTGTTTGTATTACACGCGAGCGGTAACGAGTGCAATGGCTGTGTTTCTCACGCGATCTCACAACTAGTCATGTATGACACTACCAGTGCTGGCGATAAATAATACGCCATAGGTCTCGATCCTTGCGGTACACGGCTATGATCAGATCGTTCTGGTGTCAAAGGTTTTGAATTGAATTAACTGGTGTTCTTGTATCTGTACCTCGGGATTTTTAAACGTTCATATAAACGAAGATTATAGAGTTTCCAGCACAAATATTAAATGTACTTAATTGAACTCTGAAATAAGGTTAGTATTAATGTAAAGAAATTTGTAACTTCAGTATTTTTTTCCCGTTTTCGGTTCAAGTATAGAAATCAAAGATTACAACGATGAAATAAAAAAAATATATTTTATAAAATAAACTTGTATTAACGCAGTTTTTTGTGCAGTAATTCATCAATGAAATGAACTTATAAATATAATACATTACTGATTTGTTTTTGATATTTTTGGTAATAAAGACAAAATAGAGTTATATAAACGAAAACCTCCTACCAAACACCTCCTCAACATATAAGGATTAATTGCCGTTTTCATTTTCACTAATAGATCCGATGCATTTGTCATTCAGTCCGCGCGGCTAACAATGCGCGGGCGCAGATATCAGGCCGATACACCGCCCTCAGCTTCCTCGGCACACCAGACGAATGCTAACGGCGAACTCCTTTGGGGGTACCGCATATTTTCCCAAACAAGATAAATACATTACATACTCGTCTCGCTCGCACACGACTATATTCGGCCATATTTAAATGTTCACTTATCAATTTCCAACAAATCAGCGGTCACGACCATACGTGTATCAGATTCGAATCTAAGCGAATACGTTATAGTTATCAGAGACAGAGCTATTAATTGCATATGGTTGTAGGGTTTTATTGCATTAAATAAGAATTTAGCTTGTGTACGGTAATATTCTTATCTAATTTTCTATCAAATGCTTTATTACGATGAACTTGATTTAAGAGTATGCACTGGAAACGCTATCGAACTACTCGTATACATAAATAATTTAGAGTTCCTTTTCTCATAATGACATCATGATTGACTTGGATCTTCTTGGTTCTTACAATATGCTTATGGGCATTAATGTAAAAGCAAGGTTAAGATGCAGAGTAAAATAAATCAAACAACAGCGAGCTTGGCTACCCTGACAACCGCATACATAGTTGTTATTAATTCACACGAAGAAACGTTTAAATGTTTTCTGCAGATCTATTCGGACTCTACCTACGGGGAGCGGAAACATACTCGTATGACTCCGAAATTTTACCAGGACACCATAAAATACAAACAGTATGTTCTTTTATTATGCAAGCATCTGATATAGTTCTTGGTCAGTGAATACATTGCCAATATGTTGATGATGCTTCATTAAATTTAAAACATCGTATACCTATGAATAATTAATGACTGATCTGATTAACATATAAATAGCATAAGGCAATAAGTGCGTTAGACTTAACGTTAAAACAAACAAAGCGTGTACATTGTTGTTGGAAAAAATTACCTGCTGTATAATTAAACGTAAAAAATGCAAAACTTTACAATTATTGAATCGTGAATCAATTACCTTGGTGCAGTGGACAGCGCGTCGCCGGCCATGTCTAACGTTCAATGACTCCGATCATCGCCACTTTGCAAAACTGACCATTCCTTGCATATTTAACGCGTTCGAATCGTGCCGTAAAAGCTCCTTGCGAGATCGTCAACTCCTTTATGTTAATTTATTCGCATTTCAATGACCAGCCCGCCAATATCATGTCTTACTTCTGTGGCAATGCATAGTTTTCGTCTCGAAGTAACTGAAGATTTACTCGTTTCTTAGAAACTTCACTTTAATGGTTAGATTGCGGATACGATCACATTCATGTAGACATAAATTTTTAAAATAAAGAGAACATTTAATAGTATACCAAAGAAGGCATATCATTTCATCATTCTAATAAATTACAAAGTAGCAACAATGTTGATATATTTAAACGGCACGAAACACCTAATTTGAAAGCTTTTAACTTGTTTGTTTAAAAAAAAATAAGTCTATTAAATTTTTTTTGTAACAATTCGTACACATATGTCCATTTTAGTTTTGTTCGTGTCCAAAATATGCCAACAGTATGTCATAAGTAAAGTCACAGAACTGAATACAAATTGCAATATTTTTTTCCATATTTCGTGGTTTCCAAATTGTACGATCTCTGACTTAGCAAAGAAATGTTTTTATTATGTAGAGTCCAATGCTAATATAAACATGTAATTTGAGTAATCTAAGTAGTAATGCTCGGGTTCTCTGTGCGCGATCGTATCAAAAATGATGTGATCTGCAGTAGAATCAAAGCTCGAAGAATTGTAAAGCTTAAGTGGCAATGGGCAGGACACATTGCTCGCAGAACGGATGGTCGATGAGGCCGAATGGTCTTGGAATGGTGGCCATGTACAGGTCGAAGCAGGTCTGGTCTAGGTTGCGGGGCCCACTGGATGGCGTCAATCCGGAAGGCCTACGTTCATCGGTGGATGATCGTTGACTGAAAATAAAATGAAGGAGTAGTATGTTTTACTCATACACTGCCATTCACATTTGAGTCGAAAAATATTTAATTTTATTTAAGGTCACACTGTCAGTTCGCTTTTTAATTTATAATACCAGGAACAGAAAATGAAGTACTTGCTGCGAAGAAACTCACTAACCGCTACCTGTAGTTTATTCTAAAACAAAATGCAAGACTATTTAGTTTACAGTGTATTTGTACCTATTTCATCAAAAGTACAGCATAAATTTGGTTCGCTTAATGTGCCTTGCTGTTGAGGCTATTAAAGTAATATTCTAAGCATAAATGACTTGTTATATTTCAATTGTTATTAATACTTAATATTTATCAATGGGCTTTTGAGAAAGGCTTCTGTCTCATTAAAAAGCGAAACAAGGGCCGAGCGGAATTTTGTACTAACATGGTAATTTGTACACGTCTCATTAGCCAGTGACCCCGTTAAAGATTTCTCAAGACAAACGTAAACAAAACGGGGGGTCTGTGTTTCGGAGCGCGGAGCTCCGAAAAACTAATAAACCATAATTGATAGATGTGAAGTTCGGACTTCGGACGATGCAATGCCGTTGTGTAACTCAATAGTTCACTAGAGAACAATAGAACTGATAGTAGGTAACCATTGCTGCCATCTGGTGATTATTTTTGTGACGTAAGTCAGTCAAATCCAGACTTGTTTTCGAACAAGATTAGAAAATAAGTTGAACTAATTAAATCGCATGTAATTGTTGATCGATAAATCATTCAAAAGCAATTTAAATTAACGTTTCTTTTTTATAATTTAATATAATTTTCCGTTAATAAATTTATATACATATATAAAATCATATACCAAAACAGTTTGTTCGCATATTATGGCGATGAATAGACTTTTTATCAATACAGAATTATGCAAAAACATGTAGAATTTATAATAATACCATAGAATATAAACCTTTTGTGGATTATAGAAAAAATACATCGGATACTTTAATATATTTAAATAAATAATTTTTCGTTAGTAATAGTTGGTGTTAATTACACTCCTAACATGAATTTCTAAACTAAAAAAAATAAATAAAACTAAGAGTAATCATGAGACTAAGAAGTAAATAGGAATTAATAATATAAAAACCAAAAAAAAATTGAAGTCAGTGAATATTTTAAAATATTATATATGATATATTAAGATGTAATTTTGTCCTATTTCTTTTTTAAATAAATATGAAAAATAATCTAATCGAATACTAAAAGTGTAAGACATTATCCAATAAAACCGCATAAGAACGGATATAATAAGGATTTGATGTAGCATTCGACCGCACCGTCTTGCCGTACCCAATCCATCGACTAATAGCATTAGACCCGATTCAGCTACAAAAGGTTTCACCTTCAAAGCATTTAAACAAAATCTACTTAACTTAATTGATACTTAAAAAAGAAGAGCGTTTTATTGTTCATTAATTTGTTATTGCGGTAAGTTTTATGGTTGCTCTCTTTACATAGGTTATTTTTATGTTATTTTTGGTTCACTGTGAGTGAGAATCTCCAGAGAGTTAGTACCTACATAGAATATCAATCAAGCCTTTGTCAGTTCAAAGAAATCATCGATATTTTATTAATGTATAAGAAATGTCCACTTGTGTGTTATGTGGGATTTTGATCAAGTGCCAAGACCCTGCCTTGCCTCTAGCCTTTCGGGTACTTAAACATAATATTATTCATTCACTATCAAAACAGATTTTTGTTTTTGCTTTTACTATGGGTGTAAGTTATATATTATTAAATTTATACTTGACGTAGCCTCATATAGATTTGGTTTTATACAAAATATATTTGACCCCGGATTGTATCTGTCTAATTGAAATGTAAACTTTATAGGAAGAAATTCGTTTCGTTCATCGCAGTCAATGCAGACACTATTATCCAATGAAAGCTTTACTTTTTTTTGTGTAACCATACCGACTTAAAAATAATCTCTTCCTTCATGAAGAGCCCTTGGAATTCTAACGAAAAACTATTTTTGTAGACTAAAGGGCACTTTAGAAATTATTAACATTTATTTAAATATTAAGGAGTACTCTCTATCTCTTTATTTTTTTTAATTACGTAATGGCATAGTGAGTTTAGTATCAGTTAAAGACGGATGGAAGAATGAAGTAATAAATTAGTTATATACTATTTAAATAATATTTTAAAAGCCTTTTGAGTTCGGAGCAAAATTAAAACTGAGACTACATTGTTACCTCACTAAAAATATTTTCGTTACGCTTTACAGCGGTGGAAGAATTTAATAACGCGTTTATCACTTTGAAAGTTGGAATCGTTCGTATTTTCGCTTTCGGCTTGTTTGCTCCACAAAAATAATTTGCGGTCATAGAATTAA
>DWTW01001332.1:0-12880 GCA_018246275.1 Papilio slateri
AGCTAAGGCTGGTGCTGACTCTACCACTGTTAATACTATCAATATCAATACTATAATCTCGCGATAAGTCATTTGTACATCTTTATGGTTAATAGAAATTAATCTTAATATCATTATTTGTTAATCATTGTCTGAGAAAGAAAGAGAGAAATTAGCACGATATTTAATATTTATCAAAAGTAGCGCGAAATAGATATCAATCATACGATACTTTAACTATTGTCACTAACTAACAGCAATAAAACTGTCTTGAAGCCGACAAAGTGCCTCCTAGGTCTTTTAAGAAGGGCATAAATCAGATTTACCATGATATAATGATAATTTTCAACAATTCTATCAAATTTATTCTACTTTTATTTTAGCTAGTAAACATGAACAAAAGGTAAAAAAGAATGGTAAATCCAATGGTGACAAAGCTACTTCAAAGCAGAAGACAATTCCCGCCGATATAGAGGAATATAAACAGGCGCTGCAACTTGTGACGGATTTAGCTCGACTTTCTTATATTCGTTGGTTACGAGCGAAATTTGTTAATGACATCATCAAGACTATTCATAAGTACGATCTATATTATTAAAAAAATAACATATATTTATTACAACCTAGTACGTGCTGTGATATATGAAAAGTAATTACATACTAGTGACTTTCTATCGAGGGTTGAATTTCCATTTTTACCTATTTCTATTCAATTTATAATTTGTGTAATGTTTAATTTTATCGCTTTATAGATATAAACATCGGCACTGGAATATGATACTGAAAGAGATTACAGACAAAACAAGCATTAGCTTATGGCTTACTCCTCAAGAAAGTCTAGAAATTTGGACAAATCTTAGTAAAAATACTAAAAAAGATAAAACTGTTTTGAAATATTTACTCTCCATTGTGTTTTATTGTAGCCGATATATACATGATAAAACCACCTTCGACGTGAGAGTAACTGCGCATGAAAAAACTATAATTGAAAAAGAAGTTCAGAATTATCTGCGAAAACATGACATGGTTAAGGATTTGTCCACGAAAACGAATTATTACACGGCAATTAAAGCAGCTAAAAATGATGTAAGTGTTACCTATTATTTTTTACAATACTACAATTTCCCCACAAGCGCGCTACGATTAATATCGCTAGACTATAGCGGAGAATAATGGAGAAAAAATGAAAACCAAGCGAACGATAACAGAAGCCTACGAGACGGTCGAAACGCAATCACTTCTATCTTTCAGCGTCTCCACCACTATCGAGAAATAGCTGACGCTCCATGATAAGAAAGCGATTAGTGTTTAAAGATTTAGCATCCTGCTTACCATCCAGGACAAAGTTTAATATAACTTTTTCCAAAATTCATATTTCGTTGTTTTCGGGTCGAGGTTTAAAGCGTGCCATAACTACATAAACCAAAAATAAGTATAGTCATACAAAACACATAACATAAACAAATAATAATGAGTATATCAATGTTTATCTTAAACCAACCAAATCTCATTTCTATGTTAAGTCGATTTTCTTCCGAGATACAGTTTCAAGTTTTTCTTTGTCACAATTTTTGTCTTTTTTGGCATTTTTTCAAAAATCTTTTAGACAGTGCTGATTTTAGGTATGACTCATAGGTGTAAGAAGACGTTTTAATTTGAAAATAACTATTTATTAAGTTCAGTGTAAATGTAAAAAACTTAACTACTTAATACGAACCAATTGTGATGTAAAACAATCAATGGACATAAAACAGTCATTCTTGATAATTACTCCAATTGTGAGAACACATCGCAACATTCAAAATTAAAGAGAACAATGAAACAGTAGAAAAATAAAAAAACAACTGAGCAAAACAACAGTTCGAGGCGACCCTTTTTGACAATGCAGGTAGCGGGCGGCGCTTTCGATACGGCGATGCGTAAACTTGTTCAAAATTTCGAGGGTTTTTAACTTTTTGCGCGGAACCTATTTGATGATGATTATTTTGCTAAAATAAAGTAGCCTATGTTATTTCTTAGTATATTACCTATATTCTAGTAAAAATCCCATATAAATTCGTCCAGCCGTTTCGGAGATTACCCGGAACAAATATACAGACAGACAGACAGACAAAAATTTAAAAAATTGCATATTTGTTATATTATAAGTGTGGTATATACATCACGTCGGCTGAATATGGAATTTTTATTTTGATATTACATACAGACACTTCAATTTTATTTATCTGTATAGATAAAGTAATAAATAAATTTATCTTACATCTCGTCGTAACAGGAATTACGACTTCAAAGAAAAAAGTTGTTCTAAGAAAATTATCAATATATTCATCTTAGAAACCTACCTACTACATTTATACATATCACATGCACCGAACTTATTTGAAAAAACCAGCATTAAACGCTTTTAGTGATTTATTTTTACCAGGGTATTTTGCACTCTCAAAGTTCGCCTTTTACTAAGTTTTTTTATGTGCACCAATTGGACCATAAAACAAATATTTTTGATGTTTTAAAACATTCTTTGATTCTTTTAATGCCTCACCTAGCAATCGAACCTCAGACAGCGTTACAGATAGTTTCTAAATGCTGAGCTCAAGAATACGATTTAGGGAAATTGTAAAATACTAGTAACCTTTGCATAAACGTTACAGTATAATTTATTATTAAACGTTAGGCAACATTAAAGTTTAGTTAAAATTAATTCACTTGTATCCCGCGGCGACAGTGACGGAGCGCGATCCGATCCAGCGAGAAAGCGGCTGCTTTGTCCACGTTCCGACGCCGATATAAATCTCGCTCGCCCAATGGATGCGGAAGCCGCTACAGCTGCTGGAAGCGATGCACAAAGATAACTAGAGTTTGTCATTTACTCGTACATTATGCTTTTATAAAACGTTTATCTCTATCATCAACAATTTGTTAAGTATCCGGCATATATATGACATGCAGACAATCTACTGGCCTATTAATGTAAAAAACTAATAAAGTAACGAAATAAATAAGTAATATAAAGTAATTTCAAAAAAGAAATTCTAAGTAGACACTAGTCAATAGCAATTGAAGGAAATAAACAAATGTAATAAAAGTTTTTTTTTTAATTTTAGCATGGCCAAGTTGTAAAACTTTCAGTGGAATAGAAAAGGTAATAGATGCGAATAAGGGTGACATAAGGAGGAACGGAAGGGGAAATAAGGAGGAACGGACGGAGATATAAGGAGGAACCGACGGAGATATAAGGAGGAACGAACGAAAATTGGAGCCTCCGACTTAGATATTCATCGGTAACGAAGCTTTGAAATATTGTCAACACCTCTACCCCACTGCAAAACAAATGCCTTACCCAAACAATTCATGGAAGTAATACTTTTCAATGTTTATTTTAATTCGTATTCCAGTAAACACGGCAGTATTTCAGAGACAGCAGTATTAAATGGTCAGTACACCTTGTAGTATAATTCGGGCGTCCATTCAGGGACTCCCCGTGCGGCGATAAATTGGCGGTCGCCCGCGAGATTGGATCGCACTCAGTCACCGTTCGGCGTTGCGGCGCGCTGGATGGACGCAGATCTGTTTGTAATGATCTGTAACATGCCAGCTTACAACTGATTTGTTCTGATTTATGTTATAATATAGATGACTCTGTAGTCTATTACATATTATCTCGTCGTACAGTGATTTCTATAATTAAACCACAACAGATTATCAATTATATGAAATACGTGAAAAAAGGGAATGAAATTTCACAAAAAAAATATTACCAATAAAATTGGTTGCCAAGACTCACAAGTTCATAATTCTTTTACTGTGATATGTGATCTTTGAATGATCCAAGCCCATAGCTGAGTTCCGATTTGAGCTATAAATATGACTTGGCTTTTAGGGTTTTCACGAAGAGAAGAGAGAAGAGACGAGAAATAACATGTATGTAAGTCCATAGGAATAGTTTGTGCGACAATCGCGAACCGGCCAAGTCTTATTTCTTTGGGACAAATCGGAGCTCAGCAAAAGTCTTGGCTCGTTTAAAAATCTTATAACATTTGAACAGGAACTGCCTTATTACTGCCGCATTACGAAAGGTGTCCTGTTTCATTTGTCAAGAGACAGATTCGTCTGGATACTCTTGACATTTGTCAAGAGTTCTTCCACATACCGTCTGTTCCAAATGGAAGGTGACACGGCCTCGACGACCAAGCTCTTCTTCCCCAACGTCATGAGTGGCCCTGGCACACTCCGAAAGTTGGATCTTGATCCCGTGCTGGTTCAAGTCTTGACGGGGCACGGGGGGTTCTCAGAGTACTTGAGTAGGTTCAAGTGCAAGGAGGACCCCTCTTGCCCCAGTGACCCGGCACGGGACGAAACCGTGCTGCATATGTTGACTGAATGCCCGATTTTTGTCGTTAAAAGGGCGGAGATTGAAATAAAAATAAAATGTAAATATAGAGTTAAGAAAGAATATTTATGTAAGCTGATCATTGATCAACTTACATAAATATTCGACAATACAAAGAAACCAGAGAAGATTTTGTGCAATATTGTATGACCTAGGCCCGAATGGTAATAGATAGAAATAAGACTTAGTATTGAAAATGTGATATTAGTATAAGATAGCATGTAATTCATTGTGATATTAGTTTGAATATGTAAATAGTTTTAGCAATCAAAATTGTATTATAAATTGTAACTTTTATTTTAATTTTTTTACATAATAAAGAAATAAAGCATGCAAATTAAACGCCGACTAAGGTACCTGACCTAGCCGCGTCAGGGGGACGAAAGGGCGGCAAAAAGCCGCCCAAAAAAAGATAGGTGAGGGGCAGTAATAAGTAGGGGTAGACTAGCAGGTTACGCGTGTTAGTGTGTGTATAAGGCGATTGGCTTTCGTCGCCCTACGCC
The DNA here is from genome assembly GCA_018246275.1 of Papilio slateri. Lineage (NCBI taxonomy): Eukaryota > Metazoa > Arthropoda > Insecta > Lepidoptera > Papilionidae > Papilio > Papilio slateri. The sequence continues at coordinate 4,873 of DWTW01001332.1, forward strand.
TGCGTCCGGTTGGCACGTACCCTTTGCACCTCCGGACACGACGGCCCTGCAGCCGTTGCATGTATGTGCCGGTTCGACCGGGGAAGTAAGTATTACTTCCAGCACATTCCTACTTTCTATTGTCTTAGCTTCTTCTTATACCTACTAAATTTAATAACGCATCTGCAGTCTCCAGTTTTGTAAATGTTGCGCGTAGCAGTTTTCCCTTGAAATCAGGTGAACTGGTTTTTATTATCACATAAAAAATTACACAGATCTTCAACACAACCACATAGAAAATCACAGCAAACTCTCGCCGTCACTGAGCTCATCTGGTAGAAAACACATTGTGAGATAACCTTGCCTGTATTTGTAAAGAGCTTTCCTCCGCAAGGATTAAAAGAAACTACCAACAATTGATTGTTATACATACTTGAGTATGTAGAAGAATTATTTAGGTAACCACACCACTAGATGATTTCACTGATGTTTCACTACAGTAAACGATTATTAAAATGCATCCAACCGCAATGTTCATAAAATTAGGTAATCAACCATAAGGATAAAACAAAATAATAATAGATAAGGATTTAACATGAAATCAAACAGCATAAGTTCACAAGAAGTAGATATAATAGACTTATTTTAACCACTCACAATTGTAAACGATTTCAATCTTGCAATAATCTTGAAAGTTGGTGAAAAGTGTGACTTTGAAATCATCAGCATGTTGCAAAAAGCTTACCTGCTTATAAAGTACTTATCGAAAACGTTGATGAAAGTAACAACATATACGACTTAAAATGTAGCCTTGGGACAATTCTATTACGTCTTTTCAATTTTATTATATCTCTAATCGGTATTTAATTTCATAGCAACATATAATAATTTTATGTTAAAGATTACAGTGACAAGTGTACGCTGCATTAAATATATTAAGGATAAGGAGATTACCACACCTGAAAGCAATTTGAAATTTACGAAATTTTGCATAATTATATGCTCTTTATAGTTTCTTCATTTCATCAGAGATATCGTTGTAGGCTTTGATTCACAATAATCACATACATAAAATATGTATAAAAAACTCTAACCGTCCGCACCGCCTATTAACGTATTTACAGCATACTTTCTAGTCGCAATGCCTATCACAATTAATCAATGAAGTTTGAATTTAAAAGTAGAAATGTGTAAAAACTCTTTCGCTATAACGTCACATACGAAACATGTACGAGAAAACGATTTTCCTGGATATATATTTTTTCGTGAAATTTTTATTAGTTTTCTGCTATTCGTAGTGGAGACAAATCCAAGAATAAAATATCAAAAAATCTGTGCAGTTCTTGAGTTATAAATTGTGTAACTAACACGACTTTGTTTTACTGGTATAGGTAAAATAAAGGCTTATAAAATATTGGTTAATAAGGTCACATAGATTTTAAAGGGTGCAATAGGAGTCAAATTTTTTTATGGGAAACCCATCAATTCTCAAGTAAATGTTATATTAAATAACATAACTTACTTAATAATACAAATAATAAAAACTTAAATAATAACATAAGGTCCGGCCCGGCTTCGCCCCATGCGAATTTATTTAACATAAATGAAGCCTGGGCGGGCCGCTAGTTTTAACATAAAAGAGTAGTTATTGTGACATAACTGTAATAGTTAGATACATGGTATCGTGGACTTTTTTGTAGATATTGATGTTCTCTACAAAATTGTATTGCGTCACTTTGCTCTATTGTCAATAATTTCCGAAGCGCACGCGATATAATGATTGTTTTAGATTTTTTTTTCACGTTGTGTTACATTATCGAAGTTTTCATACGGATCCCTAACTTTTTGAAAATATTCTATCGCCTATGTTCATCAGGGATTATGTAGAATTCTTATAGTGAAAGAATTTTTCAAACCGGTCTAGTAGTTTTAGAGCCTATTCAATACAAACAAACAATCAAATTTTTCTTCTTTATAATATTAGTTTAAATTATCCACTATTTAATAAAGAGAGAGTTATCCACTATTTATTAAATTTGGGGCGTTGAGTGCCCAATGAACTTGAAATTGAACGAACACTTGAAACTCTTGCCCACCTTGATACCAGATCTTTTTATTTAAATGCAAACAAAATAATGTGGCGAAATTAATTTCTATAATTATTGCATTAAAGCAATCGCTTATCTAGTTCCTGCGTAATCTTGTGATAAGCCACCACCAACGAACTGCCACATCCTGTGCATGACTCTATCACGAATATATTACTTTTATTATCTTTGAAGTATATTTTTTTAGGGTTGTCACTCGGGATTAAAAATAATAACTTTGGTACCCGCCAAGTCGAACTTAGGTCTTGCGGAAAAATATAACTAAATGGAAATCAAGTAGCTCCTTCGAATAAGACCAGTGAATGATGTGACTGAAATTCCCATCCTATCCTTTTTACCATTTCTCTCCTTTACCTTACCATTTTTCTCACATAAAGGACACACGCATGACAATTTTTGTAATAAGTCAGTCAAGACTAGGTATACCTGTTGCTCGCTTAGCACCATCTACTACAAAAATGTGGTTGTAGCGTGAATGTATAGCTAGTAAATCATTTCTATCACATATTTTACTTCGATTTGATTTGATTTTAGCCATGGTCGTCCCACTGCAGGGCAAAGGCCTCCCTACCATCCCTCCATAACTCTCAATCTAGTAACTTTTATTTCTAATCTTTCCAAAAGGAGTCCAACTCGTCCCGCCATCTCCGCCTGGGCCTGCCGCGGCGTCGTCTAACGTGGCGTGGGCTCCACTCAGTGGTGAGTTTAGCCCACAGTTCGTCCGACATGCGGCAGAGGTGTCCAGCCCAGTTCCACTTTAATCTTGCGGCTTTATCACACACGTCGGCGATAAGTGTTTTGGAGCGCAGCGTAGTGTTTCTTATGCGGTCCGATAGTCTAACATCCAGAATGCTGCGCTCCATGGCTCGCTGGCAAACCCCGAGTACCGACTTCTGGTGTTTTGTCAAAGACCAAGTTTGTGTACCGTAAGTGAGGATTGGCAGAATGCATACGTCCATGAGCCTCTTTTTGAGATTCAGCGGAAGGCCGCCTTCCATGAGATCTTTCATTGACCAATAGCTTCTCCAAGTGTTTTCAATGCGTCTCGCAACTTCTTTATCTTGTCTTACCTGGAAGGAAACTAAGTGACCAAGATAAATGTATTCATGAACGTATTCGATTTCTGCGCCATCGACTTTTAACCAACTTTTCGTACTATTTGTCATCAGCTTGGTCTTTGACATATTCATCTTCAGTCCGACCTCGAAGCTTGCTCGGTGGAGTTCTGTGATCATCGAGCCGAACTCTGTAGCCACTATAGAACCTCTTTTCTCCGACGGCAATGCTCTTGTTTTCCCAGCTACGTGCAAGCTTTCTAAAGACCTCTTCTAGTGTCGCCGTGAAGAGTTTGGGAGATAACGGGTCTCCTTGCTTGACTCCTTTCTGAATGAGAAAGCATTAGCCTAGTTTGTGTATTGTGCTGTTACCACTAATATTATAACAAAGAAATGGTTTGATTGTTTGTCATAGCTAAACTGTAAGTCAGTAAACTAATAATAATTCATTCTCAATTGTAAAAGTACCATACAATTATCCTACCATGTTTAAATTTAGGGATAGGCCGGTTATACGAATAGTTAGTTTAGTCTTAAAGCAAATGAAATATTTAAACGGTTGACCCGTTCAAATATTTCAGTCGCAGTTATGAATGTAAAATGTCTATTATTTGGTTTTTATATAAAAAAGTTTAAATAAAATCTACATTTTACTATCGATATCTTGCGCAAAATATAGCTCATTGCTTATATGGTGTTCTATTTCTGTGGACATTCATCTTCATATGAAGATAATTTATTTCCTACTATATTCAAGCGTACGCATACGTCAGTGAGTTCGTCCCAGAATTCGAAATGGCAACAGATCTCTATCACTATATGTAATAAAGCATATATTTTATGTAATTTATGTCGTCTGGGTTCGGTTATGAATACTATATTAAGTGAGGCATATTTGTTACTAGGTTTTGACATAGTAGCTAGAAAATAGTACAGAAACAAGATACAATATGTTGAGCTATAAACTTAATGAAGATACAATAACTCAAAAATATACCTACAAACCTGTATGTTTTAACTTTGAAACAAAAATATTTATCCATTGCACTTAGTAATATTTTTTCTAGATTATAACTTAATTTCCTTCAACCTTTAGTTTTTCTTGGTAGATAACTGTTTAAATAAATAAAAAAATCTGATTTACTTAGACTCCTGTGCAATGAAAAGTGCCGATATCCGCACAGCAACATTTTTGCGTTTGTGAATTAATTTAAATACTCACATACTCGTAAGTCCGCAATATGCACTCGCAACTAGTGACGTAGGCCACTTACTGTGAATGCAGCGACTTCGAAGTCCTATAGAAACCTACGAAGACATAATGTACCAGTACATGAGTTTTTAGCTACTCTTGCGGTTTTTATGTAAGCATTAGACATATAATATCCAAAGGAAAGAGAAGAGCAAAAGCGACTCAAGCAGAAATAAATGATACAGTTTTTTTTTTAATACGGGAATGGCTTTGTAGTTTTTAATTTATTTTAATATGACGAGTAAGTACAGCATAAGAGTGTAGTACCGGTGCAATATCGTTATGCGACCGTCTTGCCCGGAGAATCACGATATTTCTGGAAGACAATTATTCCTCTAAGATATACCAATTCTCTTCTCGTTCTACGTGACTTTAGTCTTAACCGGCTATTAGTTAGTTTTTATTAGCATATGATTTTTTATTTCAATTACCATCGTACCATATAAATGTTTAGTTGTAGTTTACAGTTTTAAAAACAACTTTACCAAAATGGTAAGTATCTCAAGTGTCTTGTTTTTAAGAGGCTCACGTATAGACGTAAATATAGATTTACAGATTTAAAATTAAATTTCAAACAATCCTTCTTAGCTTTGTAAAACATTCGCGATTCAAATAAGTTTCCGTTGAATGTATCTGCTATCTTGAATTATATTTACCTCTGTCTTTTATCGTAAACAATATTATAAATGTTTATTAAAATTGTTTTAAATCAACCTTTTTTCAAGGTTAGGTAGTAGGTAGTTCGCGGTCACGCCCCGTATCGCACTGAGTGTGCTAAGCGGGGCGGAACCGCAAACTAATCCCACTCACCCTGGAGAAAGGCTTCCGACAGGTCCGAAACTTGTCGGTACCAACACCGAAGTACGCGAACGTGAGTTAAACCGTTTTATTTAATTAATTATTTAGTTAATAATGTCTCCCGAAAGTTTTCATTTCAAATCATTTTAAATCAACCTTTATATCATTTTCTAAAAATTCTACCCATATAAAGCATGCTGTCACTCTTATTGACAAAATAGAGTATGATTTAAGACCTATTTTACTGTTTAAGTTGTGTCTGTTCAATGTGTGGGAAAATCTAATAAGTCTTTGCTATTTCATACAATTCTTAGACATTACTTTCAAAGGCCGCGTATCTCTTCGCAGAGCTGTAAATTACCATGTGTTTAGAACAAAATATATAACAGATATATGTTTTAAATTTAGTTCTTAGATACTGAGTATTTTGTCACACGGTTATCAAATACGTATTTTATATTTACTTCTAAGCTGCCATCTGGCTCTACGGTATGATTATCTTCGGTTCTAAAATCATCAAAACACAATAAAAAAATATGAATGCAAAGATAAATAAATGGATATAAAGTAAAATATTTGCACAATATTTTTATTTTATAGACACGACTAAGCTCCAAGATAGTTTTATTAAATTCCTGGCGAGGCCGTTCCAACGCATTCACTTCCTATGCAAATGGCCCGCTCTCACACTGCGCCGGACAGCTATTGCATATCCTGGGTATTTTATAGTCGGAACCATCGCTGCTACGGTCGTTTTTTTAAAGCATTCTTACTCTATATGTGTTTCATTAACGACTATTTGATAACACTCACGTACTTTAGTTAATTCTCGCCATCCCGGGATGCTAGTTTTATTTAATGTTTATTTAATTAAGTGGTGGTATGTCTGTCTATTAACTTAATTTAATTGTAAGAATGCCAGTCTTGATTATGGTTGTAGTAAGAAGTAAACAGTAATCCAGAATTCAGACGGACTTCGGATTCGATATTCGGTTGCAGCACGAAATCACTAAAAGGATAATATCTTTCATTGGTTTAACCCAATCGTTTTGGTTAATTATGGGACAGAATAGTAGAGATTTTAAACAGTGGTAGAACCATCAGAAGCTACTACATGAATGGGCAGGACGGATCAGTAAGTACTAAGAAATCACAGAAGACGAGCGTGAAGAAGCGGTATTTATAATTCCGCATCGCATCTGATGAATGAGGTGCCTCAGACCCTTCTTTCTTTTTCTCCTTTTTCTTTCTTCTCCTTCTCTATTTTCTTATCTATTCTCATCTTTGCTCTATACAAAAGCTGGAAACGCATCTAAAATTCAGTCAAAATTGTGATCAATAGTACCATCATACACATTAGTGGTCAGATCCTACTCATCAGACGTCCTAATTACGATCTCACAGTTGGAGATTTGAAACCCAACATGCCAGTGCCAATGAAGTTGCGTTTCACAGAAGACAACAAGAAAAAAGAAACAAAATGAAAAAAATACAGAGTTTTACTTCTATATATTCTGCTTAAGCCAAGAAAAGGGAAGATTATTTTTCATTTCAGTGAAAGAATAAGCAAGGCACACTAATTAAAATATTATTCCACAAACTCGGCCCAAACAGCAGACCTTATTATAATTCTGAAATAGTAATAACTTTTATAAAGTAAATAGTTGAAAATAAGAACTAACTTGTAGTAATAGCTGACGCAAACGCTTTTGAACATTCAGCATTTGTTATGCGCTGAGTTAAATTGAGTTAAGAAAAGTTTCGCTGTTTATCGTTGTACTCTTTTGTTTAATTAAAACAAAAACCAAAACTGTTCACTAGCGGTTTGTTTCCTTGAATCCAAATTTACTCGAAGCTTACAATAGTTTTTATGAGACTCCATTATTCATGAATAACAAGAGGTGAACGTCCTACTTCTTTTGTCAATTGATTTTACATTGTAATAATTAATAACATAAAAATATTATTAGGTCTATCTGAATCTGTCCGTTTTTAGAATAAAAGAAAAAAACCATACCTTGAATTATCTTTATTGAATTCTTAATTTTTTGTCTTTCAACATATTTTGCAAGGAAAGAATCATATAATCGGAGGGATCTAGTGCTAATTGGGACCGAAATTTCCAGCCTACCTCTGCGACTTTCTGAAGAGTCCTCGAAGTAGCATGTGTCCTTGTATTATAATTAAGAAGTGTGATGTAGTCTTTTGAACATCGCTGGTCACTTTGCGTGCTGTTTTTCATTTATCGAATTGTTAACAGTATCTCTCCGAATTTAACTTTTCATTAGGTTGAGCACCTCAAAATGTGTTTATTGGTCCTCGAACGTTCCACCATATACACAGTAAAATGGTATATTTTTTAAATGAGATACTCAACTTACATTACGTTGGCACGAAGACATAAATAATGATGGTTTGCCATATTATTCAAGGTATGAATAAATGAGGTGTGGCTAAAAACTTTTTGGTAGCAGGTCTAGGTTTATTTAAAGTATATAGTTTTTTTTTAATTTTTATAAAAAAATATAAATAATAAGGTCATCTTGCGAATGCTTTATTCATTTCCTGTTTTATTTTTCATACTAATGCTTTTTTATACATGTAGAAAATTTAAGTGCTTTTCTTATATAATAAAGGAATAATGAGGATAAGCGTTTATTATTTCTTCTTCTTCTTCGTGTGCTTCATTGCTGAAGGCCGTGCCTGTCTTGAAGTGCCTTCACTGAAGTGTTGACGAGCTGTTTCCACACGGCTCTATCCTCGGCTTGTCTCAGGGCAGTCGGAATATCGAGTCCCAGTATAGACTGTACCTGGTC
>DWTW01001333.1:0-12872 GCA_018246275.1 Papilio slateri
CCTGATACCCGAGGCCAAGTTTCTCAATATTTGAGCCCCTTATTTGTCGCTCCATTGATTTACAATAACTTAATAACGGCGACTTTGTTAAGTGCCATTAAGAATTTTCGATGGATATCAACTTTTAAGATAAGAAATATTTGACTCCGCTTAGAGGAACTAGAGAGATCCTTTAAGTTCGAAACAAAGACTATTAAAAACTTATGGACTTTTCATAAACCATTTATCGTGGTGTTTCCAGTTTTCATGTGGCCGTACGGCATAAAACTACTATACTGTGTAAAGTCGAGGATTGTTTTATGGCGTCAATCAGCGTAATGCATATATCTATATATCGTATACAGAAAGAGATTATGCTCATTGTTTACCCAGAAAATCCATAACAAAGCGAAGAGCAATCCACATCAACCTAGACAAATCCTAGACCGGTTAGCCTAAACCTCTTACTTTTCTATTGCACCTTCTGTGGACAAGTAGGATCTCCTGATCGCTTAAATTTAGTTTGAATCATCTATACGACAAGCTGAGAATACCTTAATTCCATAATATTAGCAAGACAGTAATTTACATTAATATAACAATAATAAACCAATTTTAATAAAAAAAAATATTATACGATAAATTAAATTCGGACCTTAAAATTAGGAGTATTGTTTTTTTAAACAAACATAACTACTACAATCAGTACATTAATTGTGACAGTTTGAAGTTAAGTCGCTCAAAATTATTCACATAAAAATCGGACAGGACAAAATGAATGGTATCGATTGTGGCGTCTGAGAAGATCGCGTGCGCCGCGCCGACACCTTGTGGGAGCGGTCGGTGTCAACTTTAATTGGACCAGCGCTTTTGCTCTTGTTCCGATGCGGAGCGCGATTTGGCCCCTCTTTATTTATGTGGGGTCACGAAATTTAATAACGTTAAGCTGTACAAGTCTACTGGTACAGTCAGACGCTTTAGGCGATACTTCGACAGTTTAACTGTCGGGTTAAGTTTACTATACTACTTATTTGTGGACGATTAAATACAATGATTGTTTCTGCAGTGTTTATACAGCAAACAAGCGATCTCGTAACAGTGTCTGTGTAGTGTGAGTGTGTATATACGAACCTACGGCCATCATGTTATATCGGTCGTATTGTAAATCCTTAGGCTATTGACGTGTCACACTATTGAAGTAATCTTTTAATGAAATATTAGGAACAGGTCTTCTATTAATTTACTAAAATAAGTAATATTTTACTAATTACTATAAATTTTAGCCTGTAATTTTAAAACAATTGAGGCATATTTTTATAGAGATATTTGATATTATTAGATATTCAGTTGGAAAATTGTTCGAACAATCGTTATATAAATTTACAGTAAATTCTATATTATTTTCATGGAATATGTATCATTAAATAATTGATGATGATGAACTAGTAATAAATGTAAATATTAATATTTTCAATAAAAGTCTTTATAAATTTCAGTGGAAACGATATCATTACTCGTTTGTGTTTTAATAACTATGTGATATTTAATACAATTGAAAATAATAATTATCAACCAAATAAAAATTCACTAATATAAGCAAAAAATGTGTATTTTTGCTTTAATTTAACGAACCTGCACCCCTTCAGTAGACCTCGTCTTAAGGTAGTTCCACACTAAGAGCGATGTGCTCGCATCATCAACTTTTAGGTAATTTCGTCAATCGAATGTTTGAATTGCACCGTCTTTAATTACGTAAATAGTTTGTGATTCATTGTCGTGAAGTTAACGGTACTTTGTTGTATTCAACCTTTGAAAACAATATTAAGACTGAACACTACCACTCTTGTCACCTCTTACGACATCTCATAATAAGCGTGGTGGTCGTTTTATTCTACTAAAGTGAACTTGGACACCACTGCCATGATACACATTATACTGTGTTATAATCGAGTGGTTTATTGGTTGACTCGTGACAAGGACACAGAAAGACATATTGTCTTGGAGAGGATGAACCATAGACGAAAAAAAAAACATTTCATTTTCGTCCATGTATTCAGTTAATGATCAACACAGTATAAAAATCCAGCCATAACGGATTTATTTTCCTCCCTTTACTCGTATCATAATAATAGAAAGTACAACCATTTATTACAAAGATTTATAGACCTCATATGTCAGAAGTTTTACATAGGAATATTTGTTATCCATAATGCATGCAGTGGGTTGCAGCTCTTATGAAAATGTCTAGCGGTCGACAGGTCTATGGCTGATAATTCGATATTTGCTTTTTACGTAAATAAATAGACAGACATTTTTAAAATATGACTCTCCAAGGCAGCCCTTAGAGAGTAGGCCTGTATCGAATTTGAACATTAATTATTCAAATACTCTTGCACCCCAAAAATGTCGTTCATTTATTTTTTTATTTAATGCTTTAACCGATCAAATTAAAAATAATGAGACCTTATTTAAATCTAAAAGGCAACTACAACATGAATATAAAGAACTAAGCGTGCCTTGCGGTTTCTCCCATTGCACCATCTAATATAAACGAAATTAGACTATTTCTAGAATGACAGTACTTAATAGACAATATTTTAGGAGCATCACGCGCATCGCTTGCCCGCGTTATCATATCCTTTTTGCTTAACGTTCTTTTTCTTTGCTCGTCTCCTAAAGGTCATAGAGTAAGTGTTAAATAGCCTATAATCTTCCTTAATAATTGGACTGTCAAATGCAAAAATAATTTATCAAGTCTGATTTCTAGGTCTAAAATTAGTGCGTTCAAACTAACAAACTCTTTCGCTTTATTTTATTACTATAAATAGAAAAAAAATCATTAAATAATTCAATAAATTTTAAGAATTAGCGTACATTTAGCGGATATTCTTATTTTTTCCGTTTTTGGAGACCAACTTTGAAATGATTACCGTTTAAATTGAATAAATTGTTGGTCTCAATCAATGAATTCACATAGACTTATTACATTAATATGTATATAAATAAACCAAGAAGTATCTGAGAAAAAATAAGCTCTTGCGGATATTAAATCTGATCAGAATTCTGTTTTTTCAAATATGCCAGAAGACCTCTCCTATTATATGTACCTACCACCAACTAGTGAATGTAACAGTACCTATATGAAATTTTTGAAAAACGTCAATGACTTTTATGTAACTAAACAAAGCCACGACCCGCGGCATATTGTACATAGAGTCTGTAAATACCTTAGGATCTGAGGTATTTACAGATATCCCCCTTGTCTAGATAACTGGTGACATTTTAGTGTTTGTATTTAGGTGAGTAACTATTAAAAGCATTACATTATTTTTATTACATCGTTAATTGACGTTATAGGGTGACAGCGTTGTTAAATGATGTATATTTTTATTGGCGCAGTTAAGGCTTTGCGTAAATGATAGAGGGCGATAAAATTAATGTGACGCGCCCCACTTTATTACCACCGCTGTGTTCCGATGACATTTAAAAAACAATGTTAACGATTCTATGTAACATGTTATTATTCTTTTACGTGGATAAGTCATTAAAGCAATATCAAGTAGGATTTGTCCATACTAAAGTGTAAATGTGGTACAAAGATAGATTAAACTTTGGTAAAGGACTACTATTTGTAAGAAAAATGTAATAGATAGCGGTGAGTTACTGCATCGTTTGTGTCCTTTTAATCAGGGGCGAATTTACCCTAAGGCCATAAGAGCCATGGCTCGGGTGGGTAGGCCGCGCCTCGGTCAGCTTTTTTGACCTTGAGAATAATTAAGAAATAGCCTACCTAATTAACGAAAACTACAACTCATTCTAGTCAATTCTCTCATTCAAATCGTATATCTGACAGGCACGCCAGCGGTGGGAAGCGGGGCGGGCCGTGGCGGTATTTCGTCGAAAAAATGTAAATATTGAATAAGTTGTGTTTATTTCTTTGTACTGCCTTTTAAATATAAATTTTAAATGTTTTGCTCTTTTTCCCGTTAATTTATCGGGTGGCAAACCCTACAGGTCCGGGACGCTGAATCTTAAAATACGCCAATGCTTCTAATACGAGTACATACATATGAAAGGAAAAACTTCCTGTGACCAGCCATCACATTAACCAATATTTAAAAGTGAAGATTGGTAGCGTGGTGTATCCGGCATATCGGTGGCGTAAATTCTGATATTGTACCCATACTAAATAAAATCGTTTAACTTGCCCACAGATGGTGTCAGTTCAAAAATGAATACTGCTTGTATTCGGGTCTCACAAGCAGTATGGATAGCAATAATGAAAGCCCTATAATTAATATAAAAGCAATAAAGAACTATATATACCGTGGCAGTTAATCGTGTAAAATTCGCTGAGATTTTACAAATACAAATTAGCTAAATTAAATAAATTCTTACGGTCTAATGCTTCCTTTGAGGGTGCTCATTGAACCTGTTGGAACATTGTGAGCAAAAAATCAATAACGAGAATATTTTTTCAAGCAATCAATCGTTTTTCAACGATTAAAACTAGTAAAATTTAGCATTAAAAAGTTTTTTTCCATATCAACAGTTTATTTTCGAGATAAAAGGAATATATGAAATCCTACACGTATTTGAATGCAATGTTGCTTAAAAATTCCAAAACAAACGTTAAAGAACTTTGAGAGATTAACCATTTTGAATTAACGAACGTAGTTTTTTTATACTATAGACAATTATTGCATTTTATAAATATGATAGATTTTTGGTTAAATAATTCAAATTTAAATTAGCAATTGCCACTATAACTCTAACTTATTACCATTTACATCCAATATGGCGCCGGAACGATCTAATTTCATGGCGCCTGGTCCATTCTACGCTCGATTAAGGAAGAGCAAATTGGGCCATCAATTCCTGGATCCAAAGTCTTTAGCATTTCTAAAGAAGCTTAAATCTCGTGGGTATTATTTAGTTTGATAAGCATACACAGCGATCGATATCCAATACTTATATTTTATTTATCTTAATAAAGAGCTTTATCAAGCTTATCCTTAAATTTTTAAAGATATAGATAAAGTAGTTCAGCAAAAATGAAGGTGACTTTTTTAGAAATAAATGAAACACAGTATCATGATTTTGGTCACTCAGAGAAAGACAGATTTGACTTTAGTAGAAACTAGGTAAAAAATGCGCTCACGACTGTAACCCTGAAAGGTAGGCAGAGATTACGGAGAAACTAGGCCCTTGCGACATAATTGTCTCGAACTTCACCACTGTTGCCTCCACCACTAGTGCCTACTGTGGTGCCTAACATTGTCATAAATTATCTGCTTATCTAAAAATTATCGTTGTAATCTACGCGTAAGTACGAAAACCATATGATTGTCATACGAACCGCGAAAGGATTTCCATAAATGTTCTGTGTAATTATAGAAATAAGTTTTGATTGCGTCGTTAAATTCATTGTTATAATCTGTTTTCACGCTTTCAACGGCCGCTTTTAGGTACTCTACGTTCATACTATTATTATCACTGGTAATTTGAATAAATGTTGTTTAAAACTTCATTATTGAGAATTTATACGATGCGTGTTACTCTTAATTGAGTGAATTTGTTTGACAAAATGTCGCTTGGACTATATAGACACAAAATTAGTGTTTTTTTTAGTTTCTTTCATTAAAAATCTATGATTAAACTATATATTTTAAAGAAATTTAAAATAATTTATAATAAGAAGATCAATTGTATTTGTTACATTCATGAACCCAACTTCTCGAAACAATATGGAGATTTAAAGAATAGTAGAACCGTTGTACAATTAAGCAGTATAAAAGTAGATTGGATCAGGTGTATCCAGGAATCGATAATGCTGTCAATGACTAAGATTGACTACATTTACCTGACCCCAGAACAATAACGCAACATCAATCCATTTATGACGCCAAACATTTACGCTTGCCAAAAATATATAGACTAAAATATAACTCATGATCTGAATGCATTTGTCAGTCTATCGTTCAAAGACGATGTCATCGTCTGAAAAGACAACATGAAAAAATATTTGAGAGTTTTCGAAATTTTACACAAAATTTACAAAAGATCAAGACATATACGAGATAATCTTTCATAGTACACAATAGTAATCGTGAAACAGTTCTTAAATAGATTGTCGTTTAGATAAAAGTGACCGCTAAATTTTAATACGTAATGAACATAAATTGAGTGTTATCTGAAACAAAATCCAGACGCGGGAATATAGACAAAGGTTAACCTGCTATTTAACTGTAAACCTCGACTATTGCAAAGAATTATAAACCCATAATATAACAATTGCGTTGTCAACAATATAAAAGAAAAAGGTAACATACATTTCAACATAGTTGTATACACTATTATTTTTTGTATACTTAGGGAAAAACTTCTTATTAACTAAGTATTTTAATATTAAATTTTGAATTTACTTTAGGTATATATTTTGTTTTTCGATTTATTAACATTTGTCATGCCTCATTTTCTGGTATGGAAGTTTTTGATTTAGTTCAAATACGACTTGCGTAAAAAGTGTATTAAACAATTTCTCAATTAGACCATCATTCCCTCATCATTAACAGCAAACAGGCGTCTTCTGATGGACATAGATCCATCTACTTGGATTTCTTCTCATTTTTTACATAAAAAATACAAAAATAATAAATAAAAAACATGAAAACGACACAAATTTAAAACTTTTCTAATATCTACACAAATAGAACATATCGATATATTTGTATTGTTACTGAGGGTTATAGCGGTACCTACAGATGTGGAGTAACGTCGTATTACTAAAGTTGTCTGTTTCAGTTTTCATCAGAACTATTTTCACTTACAAGTTTGTGGTCAAATTCGTAGTTTTGGAAACAATTTCAAAAATTCCCTTTATTAACAAATGCTACGAATTGTTTGTCCGAAGTAATTTAATATAGTTAATTATTTAAACAACTCATTTTAAATTGAGTTGTTCGTTGAATTATATTTTGTAAGTCAGTTTTAATCTTACCAATAGAAAATATCGCGAGAAAACTTGTATACTTAATGAGTGAGCCGTTACGCTTTTGTTACATAAAAGAAAATGTTAAATCAGATAATTTGAGACGACTTTTGAGTATTTCGTATATCGTTCAACATGGATGAAGACGACATGAATACACACACACAGCTTGTATTAAAATCTTGGAAATTTAAAAATAGTTAAAATAATCGCCAGTTTTGGAAAATAATAAAATTATCACGCTCTACTGGAACCGATCGATTATCACAGAGATGACTATTGTTGCCAATAGACCCGACATTGTGATGATGAAATACTACATTTATACCGATAGTCGTATCAGTGAACGGACTCTTGGCGAAGAGCTTCGACAAACAACTTAAGAAGCTTTCGCTGAACAGTTGGATAACGGATTTGATACAAAAAGCGGTAATTTTAGAGTCTGCCCGCAGTCTGAAAAAGTTCTTCTCCACCACTACTAGACCACTAGTTGTTTGAATCATAGGACTTCGCAGCCGGTGGAACATTATTTTTATACAATATATTTTAGAATATCTAATGTTTTTGTAGATTTTTTAAGATATGTTGTAAATAAATAAGTTGAAAAAGAAATAAAGATATAAATAACAAAAAAAAATATTTCATAACTGTGTACAATCGTAAAGTTAATAATAACATATGTAGGTAGGTCAACCCATAGGGTATGCAATATGATTGTGGTTAGGTATAAAATGTAATGACATTTCAAATCACAATAAGAGTGAAAACTTAGAGCAATAACCTAATATTTCATTATTTAATTTAAGTGCTGATAATAAAAAAAAAATCCTGAACGGAATAAAATGAAAATTCCAACAACTAGTTCTTCGGCTTTAAATTTAAAGATTTTACCGGTCAGTGAGTTTATATTAATCGGTAAATGGTCACTCTTACTGTGGTGACATACGCGCCTTTTTAAAACATTGAATTTTTAATACTTTAAATAACTAATGTCATACCGAGTGCCGGCCGCGAGCATTTCTATTTTTTATTTATCCGTAACATGTCAGCAACACGTCTTATCTGCTTACTTGTCATGACCTCCTTGTATCCAATTCAGAGCTGAAGCGATAAGATCGCGGGGAAAGGTCAGATTCACCTGAATGCTCTCTGACCTATATTTCTAAGTAAATGAAAACCCTTTATTTTTGTCATTCACTGTGCTTGCATATAGCCTCGTCTTAATGGAAGAAAGTGTAAAGGCTATATTATTTTTTCATCTTCTTTAAGTTCTTCCTTCTGAACATTCTTTAAGATACTTTTAGAACTATTATATAAGACGCCCGTGTCTCACACATAGACTGTCGCCGTCCTATTAAATTTTGATATTGCACGTTAATAATAAAAATCTTGCCATACTTCTGGATAATGTAGGTTTCTAAAGTGAATAATGAGTTGGCTCATTCTGTTTGGTCTCAACTGATTTGAATAAATCTTTTCGAATAAACCTGAGCCATGTATATATCCATGTTAATACGTGCAATATTCTAATACGTCTCGGTCAGAACGAGCACGAACAGCTGGTATTTTATACGACAAAGACGCATTGATCAAAATAAAATCTATTCAGTATAGAAACTCATTGAAATGTCTAAAAATTTTCTAAATGTTATAAAATGCAATGCAAATACATATTGTAAATAAATATTGTATAACACTAGTAATCCGGTAGCACTAATTATGGTAATCCGATCGATACCAAACTCATACTCACAAGTCACAGGATCACCCGCTAGGACATTATGAACAATTCCTGAAAATTTGATCGAAATCGGTCCTTCCGTTTCGGAGTCTATAGGGAACGTGCACACACCGCCTTATATATATAGAAGATAGATAGATGCATCTTAGTTATAAATTGTCCACTAAGAAGAGTACAGATTGCATTAGATTGCAGAGCAGCCGCGGAAACTGAGAGACAATGTCGGTTGCGACCACATTCTCACACTGTTTGCGTCAACGAGCGCGATGAATATTTGGGAATCAGGTCGCTTATGTATTCCTAACACTTTTGTTAATGAACGATACTGCTTTAATTATCTAGTAATATTTACACTACATACAATTAACTCGTCGTTTAATTTTTAATTTATTTGAATACCAATCTATATCAATATTAATTATTAATATTATTAAGAGAAAAGATTTTTTTTATTATAGGTAAGCTCTTAAATTACTGAATTACTATTACTAATTCTTTCATCCAAGAAGAGAAAGATGCATTCTCATTCTCACTTCGTCAAGTAGGAACTGAGGCTTTGTTTGGATCACCTTAGGACATAAGAAGCTCAGTCACAGGTGCATATCGATTGCTATCTCTTTTCAACCCACCAGGTTTTTAAGTTGTGTGAGGTTATTTTAGAAATTGTTACTATGGAATAAATATTACTTACTACATCGTATCGATATATATTTCCATCATATTCGCTATGAATTATCTTAAATGTGCACACGATGTTGTGTCGGTAAAGACTGAACGGAAGGCATTAATTAGAGGAAGCTCGGGGTGGTGCATCAACTTGTGCCAGTCGTCGGGAATCGTGTCGGGAACGAGTCATTAGCTAACTCCCCCCTTACCTACCGCGGTGACTGTCACTCAAAACTGTCTTTCAACGGCGGTTGTGAAAGATAAAAATAATATTAAAGATCATTAGCATTACATCAACGCTTTAAGCGAGGGGAGTGCGCTGAGTTATTTCAGTAGAGACGAATCATTTTTTGACCAGAACAAGAGTATTCTCTTACATTAGAAATCTAAGTACCGAAGGTTAGATCATATAAAGGGGATAAATGAGGAAGACAGTGAAGGGCGAACCTTTTAGTACAACATTTAGTATCTAGAGTAAGTAAAAACCTACCTAGTAGTATAATGTTTTTGGACAACTTTATTTTTTTTTTATGGGATTAGGTGGCAAACGAGCAAGCTGGATACCTGGTGTTAAGTGACCGCTGCCCATGGGCATCTGCAACAAGCAAATGGTCGCAGATGCATTGCCTACCTTTAAAGGACAGAGGGGATAGACTGAAAAAGGATATTTCCTTCTCCTATTCATACCCTCCCCGTCCAATCCTTTTCCCCTTCCCATCCTATCCTTATTAGGAAAGAATAGGAAAGAGAATAGGACTGAAATTAGGCCTCCGGTACCTCACTCATCACACGAAACGAAGAAGCGTACTTCTACTTCACGTCTGTCTTCTGTAAGGTCGTGGTATTGCACCGGTCGAGCACGCCCATTCGTGCAATAGATGTTATTGTTGCGGGCTCTACCACTGTTGTAGATGTTTCACATAAAAGAATGCCGTAGCATATGGAGAATTTTTTAAAAAAGCGATGTACAAGATTACAAGATCTTCATCCGTATAATCAAGCGTGGTGTAGACTGCGGCTCACATCTGGCGCGGGCTCAGCGCTCCGTATTGATCCGGTCCGCTTTCGTACTCGCTTTGTTTATTTGTAAACCCTCCAACTTTTCTGATACCTAATGAATTTCAAACTTGTTAAGAAGCCGTTGGTTTTCATTTCAATATTGTTATGTTGACATTTTTAAATTCGAAGAGCTTTTTGTTGGATGAGAATTATGAGGATAAATAATTAAGCACAAGAACAAGTTCAATCAATATAATTATTAAAGTATCTAACTGCTCGATATCACTATCATCAAAATCATCAGAGATCCAACTAAAATACGGTTACCTATGGACTTAATAAATGCCTCTTCATTTACTAAAAATAATTAAAACAAATCTCAAAGATCAGTAATAATATTATTTATTATATTTCGACGTATATTTCAAACATAAATAACAATATTTTAGTCATAAATGTAACGATAGGCGTAGTCTTTGGCCTCGCATAGACTGAATTCATATCGTTTTAACCACACAGTATACATTGGGTCATTAATAAACACACAGGTATCCGGAAACGACGTGTACAACGGAATATCACAAATTTATTTAAATCCTCAAAGGGCAAGGAATTTGTGGTCGTTCGTTGTGCACGTTATTTCCGAATACTGGCACACTCCGGGATGTAAGTCTGTGCCTGTAATAAACTCACACATGAGAATATACGTTCATCGCAGTGACGCAGATTAGTTGAACACACTTTCGCATTCCAAATCTTGATATTGAGTATTCTGTCCATGAAGCTGAGACTTGTATCAATAATATCTAATTTGTACGCATATTTGCAGCGACGAGACGCGCGAGGTGGACGGCCGCGCGCGTTCGGAGTCCGGGGACGTGGACTCCGTGTACCACGTGCGGGGAGCTCTGCACCACACTCGCTGGCGGGACCAGCAGGTAACATAACATTAGAAGCAGAGTCAGAACACTAGAAGAACCAGACAGAACATTAGAAGAATCACAGAAGACAGCCTGAAGCAGGCGTGAAGCAGAAGTATTTATATACTTCTGTTTTTCGTCTCATAAGTGAGGTGCCGCAGGCGGTTTGTCCTCCCCATCTCTTTCAGTTCTCATTTTCCTGCAAAATAAAAAATCTGTAATTTATTTGCCCCTTCCACATAGTCACAGGTGTAAGTACTTTTGTCGTTCGTTTCTTCGTTTTCTTTTCGAACAAATCACGTATTACTGTTCTAAAAGTAATAAAAGTGAGTTATATAAATGGGTAAAATCGTGACATCCATACGAAACAAATCGAGTTAGAGCTGTACGCGGCAAAGTTGGCGCGGGAAGTTGCCCCGCACGAATTAGCGCCAATTCAACCTTGCATTTTATACGGAAACTTTATATGCGAGGAAATGTTCTATTATCGAAAACGAACTTAATTTTGTACTTTATTTTATGTTTTTGTCATGGAATGAATGACTAATTTGACTATTTTAAACTGATTTTAGTAATTATATAAGATGTCGCAAATAAACCCAATGGTCTAACGATTATCAAGCGCGGATAGACAAGACAAGAAAACGATGCACGTCTGCCGTCTACAACCAACTTCTAGACCAAATTTAATACGAAATAAAGAAAAAATGTGGCCAATAGGGAAGTGTTTCAATTTAGGTTTTTTTTTCACTCAACGTGTGCTTAAATATTTAATAATATACATATTGCACTGTTAGTGGGTGCTTATTGTTAATTGATAATTTATATTTTTCGTCGATTTATGATTTTCTCATTACCATAAATCTTGAAATAAGTATCGTCGTACGTATATCGTCTGATGAGGTAGGCGCTACCGGAACTTTGATCAAAAAAACACTTAATTAAAGGTGAAGAAATCTTGAAACGGCCAGTGAAATAAGAGCACAAATAAAAGTGTGGTCTTATTTTTATTTAGTACTAAGTTTATTACGTATTAATGGAAACTAAACCTTAGCATTCAGCAATAAGGTTGGTTATACAAAACTTTTTGAATTTCGGTATAGATACTAATAGATAGGAAAGCATAGAAATTTCAAGCCTTGTGTTCATCTAGTGTATTGTTAATTGAAGTAAAAGACCCATCTCCTTTCCGCCCCAACCTCCTTTCCTTTGCCTTATTCACTTCCGGTTTTTGAAAATGCTGGCAATGCATCCGTAATTCTTGAAAGTTACGAAAGTTATTATGTAGCAGCGATCGATGATGACATTCGGTGATCCGCAAACACAGTTCTGTTATAAAAAAAATATATTTAGTGACTAAATTACATGAATTATTATTTCTTCGAATTTAAAAACTTACATTTTAATTATTTCTTAATGTGTTTAAACATTTTATACTAACGGCCCGCCCGAAGTTCGCACGGGTATTTAACAAAAATGAAGCCGGGGCGGGCCTCTAGTTTTAACATAAAAAAGTAGTTATTGTGACATAACTGTAATAGTTAGACATGGTATCGCGGACTTTTTTGTAGATATT